>APFE031077518.1:12500-32065 GCA_000404065.3 Pinus taeda | reverse complement strand
CAAGCTGGTAGTCCTGGTTTTGGGATCTAGTGGGAAAATCTCTGTGTATATGTGTTTTATGTGTTATGCTCTCACATTTTTTATTTTTTGTGTTTTAGAATTCGTATGCAAGTAATTTCTGTACAGGGTTAAAACCTACAGAACCCGCGTGTATATGCTCTTTTTGTATAGTGAACCCGCATATACAACTTAACATACCTAAAAAAATCCTTTTTCTTCAACTTCTTGACTATGATCTGTAATCATGTGTTCCTTCATCCTATTATTTTGTACCATTATCGTGTTCCCTCTGAATAGACCGGTTATAATGTGATTTTCCATTGTGCATTACTTCTGAACTGATTCCTTTGAATTGCCCTACATTTTGTCACATCTGTAAACACAACTGCCTTGCATTTTGTCACATCTGTGAACACAACTGCCATGCATTCTGTCACACCTGATATCTCTCCTATATATTCATCTAACATTTGTAAACACAATTGTCATGCATTCGGTCACATCTGATATCTCTCATGCAGATTCATCTAGTTACGTAGATTCATCTAGTTACCATATACAAGTGAGTTGTTATACTACAAGTGGGTTGCCATCAAGTACAACACATGCATCATATTGCCAACAATGTTAACAAAGGTATTTTTGAGTGATTTCACTTGGAATGGAGACCTAAGACATCCTAGTCAATAACAAAAATGGTCCCATCCAATTTGGATTTGATTTTCTTGGTCATTCATTGAATTATAGTTTCATGTAGTAAATCTGTAGTTTCTTGTAGTAACTACAGGATCTCATTATAATTATATGTGAAACATACAATGTGTCTTTCCTTTGATGTCATGATGTAATGGAGTGAATGTAATAAAATCATATCCTAAACTAATTGCAGAAACTAAAATGCTCGAAATGGAAACCTTAACCTATTGAAAGAAAGAAAATACAAGGAAATAAACCTATTCTAATTGCATAAAGTAAATCTCATTAAGTAAATGTCAATCATTATATTTCAAAGAGTTTAATTCCATTAAGAAAGCTCATTGGATGTGGAAATCATCATTGTATTATCAATTTCATAAATCTGTCCATTAGCCCAAATTACTTAAATATTTTGCATGGGTAAAGAGGCAAGTCCCAAGTGGTATTTAGTCTTCCCCAATCATTGATTTAGAGCCTAGGGGTCTTGATTCATCCCTACGGGAAAATAACCAAGCTTCTTGAGCGAATATGGGCAAGTATATACATGTTGGAAGGATGCAACTTTGTCTATGTCCATGTCTTTCATAGCTCTTGTGGCCTCTCTAACATCCCATGCCTCTGTTGATGGAGTTTCCTCTTGTGGATAAAATCCTACATGCTTTCTTTCCTCTTCCTCCTTTCTTCCTTCTAGCATACCCAATAGCAATGGTGGACTGATTTTCAAACCAATCTAGTTGATTTTGAATCTCTGTAGTGCCTTGTTATACAGTGGGGTCCTTTATAGTGCAGCTCTCTTTCTTTCAAGGGATTGATACTCCCTTATCCTAGGATGTATGGTAGGGTGCCCCATTTCCTTTAGAATGGTTGTTGTCTTTCATCCCTTAGTAATCTCAATTTGTCCTAAAAATGTGTGACTGCTTTCTCTTGTGCAGCTAGTATCTTGGTGCAAGATGGGGATCATTGATAATGATGTTGTGGGTGTTAATGACAACCATATAATTGATGTGTTATGCTTTGATGTAAAGGGGCTCTTTTTCTTCTCTTTCCAACACCCTCTTCACTTCCTTAGTCCTGGCCTCCTCATGACTCATCCATGATGCAAGGGCCATTAGTTGTATGTCCCCTAGCTTTGCATTGGGGTCCTACACATTCAAGTTTGTTAAGGCCAAGTTCTGTAAGTAGAATTCAAATATCTTGGCCTTATCCTCTAGGTTGCTTTGGTCACATAACCCAATGAACTACCTATACTCTTGGAAAGGCATAGTCCCTCGTTGTGCTAGTATCTTTATCTAAAATTGCAACCATTGATCTTTGAGGTACAAAGCATATCACGTTGGTGGCATCCTTCACTGGAGTGCCTCCATGGAGAGGCTTTCCATGTTGGCCAATTGGCTCTCTTTTTCATGTGCTTGCCTCCTCAGCCATGTTTTTTCTGCCTCTGGTTAATATTTCATAATTCGTTCCCTGTCTCTTATCCTACTCAACCCTCCGCCCATGTCCAGTAGCTTCTCTTCCATGTGGCCTACATCCTATACATTATTTGATTTAGAAATTTTCATCCAGTGATGTGCCCTTCCTCTCTCCTTTTCAAGCTCAAAGAAGAGAGGGATGGAAAATTTATGTTGTATTACTCTGCCTCCCTCAATGGATATGTCATAAGAGCTTATATTTGGTTATGGGCTAGGTTCCAACAACTCTTCGGAGTCTCCCTTAGATGTATTTAAAGAATCTACCTCCTCCTGCACTTGTGTTGTTGCTTCCTTGCCTTTCCTCTATCCTTGTTGTCCTTCCTTCTGCTTTTTCTGTGTTTCTTGTAGTGCTAACAGAGTTTCTTGTAGGACTGTCTGAGTTTCTTATAGGAGGATTTTTCCTTTCTGAAATGAGATCAAAGGTTCCTTGCTTTGCTTTGTTGATTCTGACATGGTGACAAGCCTCCTAACATAGGTGATGGGAGACTTTGGGGAAGCCTATTTTGAAGTGCCCTCTTCACCTTTTATTTCTGAGGGGACTAGATTTTCTTGCTATTTTGGTGATCCCTCAATAATGATAGGAGTTCTGATGGGTGTTTTTGGTTTCCCTTATTTGATCCTAGTGCTCCTCCTTGTTTTTAAATATATGGGAGTTTGCCTCTATCTCTTCCCTTTTGATTTTACATATATTCTTAGGGAAGTCAAGGCAGCAACTTCCTCCCTCTCAGTTGGTTCAGGAGACAACCTTGGAGATGCCTCCATTTCTCTTGTTCTTTATCTTCACCTTTCTCCTCTTCTCCTTCTTCTTTTGATTCCTCTTCCTCTATTTTCTCTGTTTCTACCTCCTCTTCTTCCTCTGGTTCTTCTCCTTCCTCTTCAGGTTCTTCTTCATCCTCTTCAGGTTCTTCTTCTTCAGGTTCTTCTTCTTCGTCTCCAGGTTCTTCTTCTTCAGGTTCTTCTTCTTCCTCTTCTTTAGCACTAGAGGTATTTTCCTGATCATATTCAAGGGCTTTTATATCAATCATAGACTCTCTATCCATGTCTCTGAATGTGGAATATTGAATGGGGATTCTGAGCTGGCTCAGGGAATCCTCTAGTATTAACTTAATAAGTCCATGGTGTGCCAATTTCTATTGTTTTCCCTCATGGAATATTAAGCTTATTTATATTGATTGCAACAAGAATTAGGGTATATTGAGTCTTCTGTCATTGGGTATCCCCTCTCCAAATCTCAACTCGTGGAGGAGCCTAAATTGATAGCCATAAACTATATTAAGCCTCCCTTCACAAGATATATATTCGAGAATATGATAGCTTACCTCCTTCCAAGGGTAGGGAAGGATTTCCCTTCTTATCCCATTTTTATCCTCAATTTTCTCTTCGTCCTTAAGAATAAGTTCTTCTTTTCAACAGTGCTTGCAACCTTTTCCTCCTTTCTCCATGGCATCCCTTAAGGAATTTTGGTGACTGTGTTAATTACTTTGGGAGTAATTGTGATTGAAAGTCCTCTTACCACCATGGTAGCATTGATACTAGCCTAAGGGAGAGGTTCCATCTTAAGCTACATCATCATCATACACTTTGAGCAGCTCAAAGAATCCTAACCAGTTGTGTCTTGTGAATATTTCTACCACAGGGGGATGGAGGTGTATCCTGGATGTCTTTATGAATTCCATTTTGTTAAACCCTCCTATCGTGTTCCTTTTATGGTTGGTTGATTGTAAGGAGTCTGATAGGCTTATATTTAGTAATTAGGGTGACTGAGGGTGGTGAATGGATGCAATTTTTCCCTATCTCCACACACTTTCAAACTATTCACAATTTCTTTAACTCACAATCCCATTGTTTTCTCTTAAAAAAATAACTTTTTTTGTTCCTAGATATAAATTCAAAGCATAGGAGATATGGGCCACCTACCTTTCACTATGATTCTTTGGGTGAGGAGAATTTCTGAGTAGCTAGACCCTGTTGTCACTGACAAAATTTCAAATAAAAAGCGTAAGGGAAGGGTTAATTGATCCTGGACATATTCATGTTGATCTTGGTCGTGTTCATACAATTGGCATTTGATACAATTCTTAGTTTGTGCAAACAAACTCATGGTGGCAAAGATCAGAAATCTTCATCAAATTCAAGTGAGGCAGTTCCTAAATTAAGCAAGGCAAGACACATCAGATGGATTAATAATAGGCTCAAACCCAACATCAAAGTGATGAAGAGGAAAATTTAAGACTTGGAGATTCAGCTAAGTAAGCATGAAGGACATCCTTAGCTAAAAGAAATCACATAGCAAAGTAAGGTTAAATCCTAAAGTTTGGATGTGGATCACCTTTTGAAGTATACTTTGAATAATGGTATCAGTTTATTCAGTTTTGAACAGCCTCATGGCATATGGAAAATTCATTTCAAAGGAAAGAAAACTCGAAGAAGTCAAATTTTGGCATAAAACTGTGTTTTTGAAATTACACAGCAGTTTCGTAGTGCGCTACGAAACTGCTCTAGGTGCATATTATGAATTAGTGGACCAATTTTGAGAGACAAAGAGAAATATTTTCAAATGGGAATCTCTGCAAAGGTTCATTTAAAAAGTTTCAACATTCAGCAAGGGAAACACGTAGAAGAAGGACATCTTTGAACTCTAAGCTATATGTTATAAAGGTGATCATTATTTCATAACTTGTTTTTACCAGTCAAATTCTAGAAGAGGTTCTGAGTAGTTGAAAGCTCATCTCTGAAAAGTGAAAGAGGTTTTCATTCCTAAGATATTGAAGTACAAAAAACTCTTCCACTTTATTTAAATCCATTATGATCAGGGAGAAATGAAAGACTAAACTTGCGCTACAAAACTGTTGTAGGTGTAGTTTTTCAAAAATCAAAATTTCATGTTTTACACGTCTTCTTCAAGGATCGATTTTGGACAGCTGGAGTAGTGTTTCAAAAAACCAAGAGAGGTTTTTGGTCAGCATGGATTGGTTCACAAAATCCTCCTTCATTTTTTCCAAATACATTTTTTAGGGGAAGTTATGAGCTCTGTCCCAAGACCTATTTTTCAGCCAGAACAGAGCAAGGGACAGTCTCCTAGTTTCTAGGAACATCAAAAGGATGAGTCATCAAGGGCTAGCTGGAAGGTTATGAGCACCATCAAGTTCGACTTCATGGAGTTTTAGGTGTCAAATAATCTTTTAAATGTTTAGATAAGGTTATTTTGATCATAATGAGGAGTTACACTCCTAATTGTTTTAGGTCTCTAGGACTCCTAGTTAGTTGTCTTTTGTATTAAATAGTTAGTTTAAGTGTCAATAGGTGTCAAATAAGGAGGAATTCGAATTCCCCTCATGCTTGAGGAGGAATCTTAGTTAGGTAGAAGAACTCTATATATAGCTGGAGCAGCAATGTAATAGTTGTTGGAAATTTTATGAAAAAGGCTGATATTTGGCTTATGTAAGACTTTGTTTTGATAATACATGTTTGGCTTTACTTCTCAGGATTCATGAGGGATTTTATGTTTAGAATGTGTGATTTTTTCCTTTTCCTAATTCTTGCAGTGGTATGAATGTGTAATCACTCAGAATTCACTTGAGGTGCCCTGACTTCCTGTATGCATTCATAGACTGTGTGGTCCTATCTGAGTTGTTATGTTCTGAATATTTTAAATGTTGAATGCCCTGACTTCTATGTAAGGTTGAATTCATTGTCATATTGAGATGTTGTTGACTCCATAAGCCCAATGGATAGTTGTTAAATGTGTTTCGATCATTTATATTCTTACAGTTGTTTCACAAAGAGTTAGCCATCTTAACTATAATCAAAATCATTAACCCCTTTTTGAGAGAGCCCTCTCAGGTTGAGGAGGCTAAGCCTCAGCCTAAAGTAGGTTTGAAATAGTTACCTAGAGTCAACCTGATCAGCAGCCTATCAGGACCTGATTTTGAGATAACAGACCCAATGCACCGCCTTTTAGCCTTCTCTATGCATTTTCATTGTTTCCTATATCTCCCTACATTTCTTGTAGTTGTTGTTTCCTGTAGGGTGGATGAAATAGGTTTCCCTCCTTGATGGCTCCCCAAGGTGGTATCGGTCCTCTCTAATCTCAAAATGAACAAATATTGCATGATAGTTCGGAATATTTGATTTTTACAGTCGATTCCTTGGAGCGATGTACTGACTAGAAGTGTACGAGATTTCCTCTTATGGACTGTTGGCCCATCGTTAGCTATCATGCAACCTCTCCTTGTAATCATCACCCACTCTCCCAAAACTTAACTTAACCACATTTTCAACTCATTCCTCATTTATTTGATGGTGTCACGTGTCAGACTAACTAGGAATTCAATTTTTGTTTTTGAGCTGAGGGTAGCCAAGTTAATTGGCCACCTCCAGCTTATAAAATCGACTTTTCCATTTTCCTACACTTTTACTATATCGTACCTAGGGAAGAACTTGAATGAGGTGCAATACTTGTGCCTTCCTTTGCTTGGTTTCTGCATGCTGGAAGATGGCTCTATTGTGCTTCTTTTTTTCAGGGAAGAGCTTTTCCTTTGGTCTTTTTTTCTATATATTTCTTCATGTTGATGTCGTTGTCCTATTTGTTGTTGTGTGGAGGTGCTTGGTCTTATTGTTGATCTTTAGATGGGAGTCATAGTGTTTTCAGGGGTTCTGGATCTCCTTTCTTGCCTTGGTGCTAAAGGAGAGTGCATGGAGAGCTATTGCAGTGAGAGCACAAGTAGATACGAGGTTTCCTGTAGTTACTACAGGAAACCTGTAGCTGCCTTTTTCATCATTTTTTTGTTTTTCTTTTTCACTTGGAGGAGGAATAGGTGGTGATGTAGGAGTGGAAAGGGTGGAAATGGGGGCTATGGAGTGGTAGGTGAGTGAGGGGAAAGATGGCATGGCCCTTGGACTTTTTTATTTTTATTTTTATATTTTTGTAGATATTTTTATTTTATTTTTTATTTTTATTTTTTTCTCTGCTTGATTGGTTTTTGATAGACACACAAGGTGGTATGGTCATGAGTTGGTGTTGGGCGAGAGGTGGTGAGGTGTATGGTCCCCTCTTTCAACCCAAAATAGACCTGCACCACCATTTCCCAACCAAAATTCCATTCTTGTAGAGTTTCAGGACATCCTATAGTACTACAGGAAACTCCTGTAGTAACTATAGAAAATCCTGTAGAAGTCAGAAAATTACCTGCTAACTGGTTTTTGATGCCCGAAAGTGAGGATGGATGATGGAGACATGATAGGCATGGGAGATATGAAGTGAATGAAGGAAAAATGGGTGTTTCTTAGCTAGATTTCCTCTGAACTTTGTGTCCTCTGTTTCCTTTAGAAACATGCAAAAATCACAGAATTTTATTAGTGGGCAGGGTTGAAGTCCTTGCCATGTTATTTTTTTTTCTTTTTTTCTTTTTCTCTTTTTTTTGAAAGGCACATAGGTCGCCTCAAATGAGGTTTTCAACCTGTCTACCTACCCTAAGTGCCTCAAGGGAGATTTTCACCTAGGGATCTTTTTATTTCTCCCTTTTTTTTCACTCTTGGGCTGCCTCAAGGAGGTTTTCAACCCAAAATATGGTATCAAGTGCCTCATATAGGTTTTCACCTAAGTCCTTTATTGGTTTTTTTTCATTTTTTCAAAATAAAATAGTCTTCAAGAATTTGGTGAGCTAGAAGTTGAGACACTTCCAAGCACATTCACTTCCTTACTGATGGTACTGGTGAATTCTTCCCTTGACAGAGGTCTTTTATAGGCTTTCAATCTGTATCCATTGACCAGCAAGGGGATACCTTCTTCATCAATGGTCATTACTTTCACAACCCCATTGTCATGGCACTTCTCTATTAGATATGGGCCCAGCCACCTGGTCATCAATTTTCCTTTGAAGTCCTTGAACATGGAGTCATATAGCAAAGCCCAATCACCTTCTTGAAAAACTTTGTCTTTGATGTTTTTGTCATGCCAAACCTTTCTTTATACTTGAGTCACCTCTGTGTGTTGGAGGGCCTGCATCCTGAATTCATTTATACCATTGAGTTCGAGCAACCTATATTTTTGTGCCCATGTGCTCTTAGGGTGCATTCCTGTGCTTAAAATGGAATATTGGGATCTGGTAGATCATGAGAAATTCCCCTAGTTGGCACTGAACAAGTATTTGGTGAAGATCTACTATGAGGAGAGCCTAGTAACACAAGTGGAGCCAATGAAATGGATTGCGAGGGTTGAAAAGGTAGGATTACTGAATATGTTATATGTGTTGCATTTTAGCAGAACAACCATCAACACAGTCTGTGTGCAACAATTGCTTACCCTAGTACATGATGGGTGTCTCTGGTTGGGAGACCATCCCCATAACATATATGCTAATCCACTGCATCACCATGTTTCCATACCAACGAGAGGATCTAGCCTAAGATTTTGGAGGAAAGACCAAGGAAAAGCAACTTGCAAACAAAATGAAGAGCGAGTTCAGCTTAGTAAATAAGTTGCGCGAATATTTCATCTGCTCTATCACCAACAAGGCGGTGCAATTTGTTGTGCAAATCATGGCTTGCAAGATCATGAGGAAGTGTAGCGTGGACGAGGTTCTGACGCCAATAATTTCTCTTGTGGCTCAATGTGCTAAGGGAGTGCAGTCCAATTGGGCACAATACCTTTGTAAACATTTTTTTTTCAATTATCATGAATCACACGATGTGGGAAAGGCATTACATTATGCCTCGCTACTATTTTTTATTGTCCTAGTCATGTGGAGGCTTCCAGAAGATAATAAATTCCCTCCACAGGATGTTGACTTACTAGAAGAAGCGAAGTTCACTTCGTTATGGGTGACAAAGGACCTTGCGAGGGTCATGGAGATGAAGATGTTCTAGGTATTGGTCGAGATGGATCTCCGCATGTTAATTAGTTAGAGGCTAAGGCTGTCACCAACCCTCTTTGAGAATTTGGAAGCTTATGCAGAACTCAAGGCGAATTTTCACAATGTGTCTATCCACATGAGGAAGGATCCAAAGAGGACATGGTACAAGTTGTTGTACCTAGTGAGTGAGATTGTGGGGAAATGGCCAGGAGAGTGGCTACAGCCATTAGATCTTGGCGTGGATACGATAAAGGTTGAAGAAATTTTCTCTACGTGGGCCACAACAGTGTAGAAGTAGAAGGAGGTTGAGCACGCTGCAACTTGAGAGAAAGCTACGCGATAGAAGAAGGAAGCTATTGCTAAGGCCACTACTAAGAAAGACCGGGTGGCTAAGGAGACCACTATTAATCTGGGGGAGTCCACTTCTAAGCACACTAAGGATAAAGGCGAATCTGATGTCGAAGGAGGCAGAGGCGAGGAACATAGAACTCCCTTTAAACTAGAGAAGTGGTGCAAGGATACAACTTCTAGACCTAGATAGAAGCAAAAATCTGACAAGCATTCACACATTGATCCAATGGTCCTCACTGAGGGGGACTTGGATGAAAGAGGAGACAAGGTCCATGACACAACGACAGAACTGTGGACATAGTTTGAACAATAGTACTTGTAGGCTCTGTGGAATGTGCAGAAGGATCTGCGTGACCTGCAGATTCAAAAAGGACAACTGCAAGCAAGCGTTGGTCAGGCAAATTGGATTCAAGTGAGCCTGCAGCAAGCGAGTACAAATGTGCTAGAGACAGATCGAACTCTGGATCTTAGATTCATATTGTTACTAGAAGTATCCCTACACACACAAACAGACAAAGTGAACACCCAACTCTCACAGATCAAGAATGTGGGTGTCAACCTTGTGGTGCTGCCTATCCAGACCCTCCATGAATTACACAAGGAGTATCCAATGAGTTCAATGTCAGGGAGCAAAGCGCATTTCTAGTAATCAGCAAAGTGAAGACTGATAATGAGAAAATATTTGTCGAAAAAGCATAGGTGCTCAAGGAGGAGGAAGAAATGGCCACACGCAACCAAACCATGGAAGCAACCATTACACGGGCATGTAATGCGCTGCTAGAACTTAACATTCCCAAAGATGTAGTATCAACAACAAATATTTGGAAGTTGGTTGCCGCAGTCAGGATATAAAGGAAGAAATCAGTCGAGTCTAATTTGAGTTATAGATGCAGATCTACAAATTACAGTTAAAGTTGCATCCAATCACTCCGCTAGAAATCCGGGAGCAGCATGAAGTAGCCATCAAAGTGGGAATGGCCACTTTAGATGCAGTAGTCAAGGACTACATAGATATCTTTGAGTAGGTAATGGAACTATGGACATCTTTGCAGGAGGACCCAACTCTGGAGAAAATTGGTATAGATATGAGGGAGAAGCAGCAGCAATTTAATGAACTCACGAAGACTGCGCGCACTTTGGCGCCAGTCCAACGCTTTGATTGATTGACTGAAGGAAAACAGTTGCAAACACAGATTGAGGAGTTGTAAAGAAAATAGGCCATCTTGAAGGCCAAGACATAGCCATGGACAAAGGAAACTATCCAGCTCACTCTAGCAGTTCACGAAAAATTGAAGACTATCCAGTAGACACAAAGGACAATGGGCCTCTCGATGGAAGGCCCTACTATAGAGAAGCTGGTCGAAGAAGTACAACAAGTCACACTGCAGAGTACTACTGATTTGTAGGTGTTGAAGGTGGAGTTCCGCGAACTCGAGGAAAAGATTGTTGCACCAATCAAGTGAATTGAGGGAAAGTCACCCAATTTGTGTTGGGGGCCTGTTGGGATAGGGTCCCTGGGGTCAAATTTTGAGTATAAATTAATATATTTTTGTATAAATTATAAAGTCTCCTCAAAAAGTGGAAGCGGAGCTTGAAGCTAGTATTATTCAAAGGGGCTTTAGTCCCTTAGGTGGTAGGTGATAGGAGGTTTTTGAGACCCACCCGTGGTACGCAAACATGGTATTGTAAGCAAAATGCTATATATAGATGAGTCATAGCGAGTCTTAAGGGTATCCAATTGAGAAGAATCATTGTAAGGGAAAAGTGCTAAGGTAGGAAAGGTTTGTTTCATGTACTTAGGTGAAAGGGGAAGGCTCTTGTAGTCGAGTGTGCAAAGACCTTGGTAAGTCCGCAGGCTAAGTGCACGGGCCCCTACAACTGAGTGCACAGGGAAAAGAATTATGTATCTGAACAATTATACTTAATAAAGACTATTTTGAGCCAAATCTGATGCATCTGTGTCTTATTTATTACTTCTATAAAGTTTATGTATATTCTCTTTGTGTTATTATTTATACAAATTAATGCTTATTTATTGCACGAAACTAGTAGATCTATAATATTTATGCACGATAAGTATAATTAGGAACCTTCGCGAAGATCTGGAAGTTGTTTAAAGAGAATTACATTAATTATATGTTTGGAAGGGTTAAAGGTACGTGAAGGTAGATCTAGGCCCTAAGGACTACAGAAGCCCATCACACAGGCCTTTGGATGCAGAAACCTGGTTATGTCATCCCCCAAAATTGCTTCAGGTGAGACTGCAGCCTGCGTTATGCAGGCTGTTGCCAAAAGGGCCAACAATTAGGGTTTTGTTGGTTGGCATATATAACATTGAACCTAGTTCATGCCCCATCAAGCCAACAAATGTTTCCATTACAGGGATCGGGATTTGTCTGAGGAATGTGGGATGTTGAATAAGCGGTTCCCTACTAAGAAATAAATTGAAAAGTAGATCGATCAGAATTTGCACATGTTTGTAGCTTAGGAGAATAGAAACCTGCACTTATCCAAGAACAGTGGCTAAATAGATACCTATACACAAACGAGACCAAAGCCTTCTCATGTTTCTTTCCTTGTGAACTGCATGAAATACTATCCAGATTAGTGCATAATTAGGGTACGTGGAGGCTTGATGGTCCTATTATGTGGACCCAGAGTTGGTAAAGCACTTGGAAGTTTCAAAAAATAACATCGCGTGATCTATTGATCAATGGATTGATCATATCTCAGGAGGATTCATTACTGAGCTCGTGATCGATACAACCATTAGCTATAGTGAAGCAGAGCGCAGGTTCTTCAAGGGACCAAGAGGTAAGTACTTAAAATCTTTGAAAACTTGGATTAAGATTTTGTTCTGTAAGAAACATGTTATGCCATTACATTGATGTTTAGGACTACACAAAGTGGAAAACCCTTCAGAAGGAATGAAGAATCAGGCTCTGAATACAGTCTGATGTTAAGATCTTCTGATAGCGATGACGAAGGAACTATTCAGAGAACACCACAAAGAGCGCTACAAATAGTAAGCCAAGGTATCTCTGGGATACCCCATCCATCCACTCCACCGCCACCTCTGCCTCTACCACATACACCTACACCCCCACCTCCACCTCCACCTCCACCTCCACCTCTGCATCAACCATTCAACATGGTGAATGCAATGTGTTAGTGTCAGTGCTTTCACACTGCCATCAGTGATCAAATTGCTCTTTTGCATTTCATATTAGGTGTCCCATTCTGATGAGTTTCACTCCATTAGGTCATGGATCAACCGATGGCAGGGTTTCATTTCATTTGTCCCTCATTTTATATACCTGTTGACCTATTTCACATATCTTTTCAATCATTCATAGTCATTCTAGTTCATTTCATTTATAAAAACCAGTCCTAGGGTTTAGATTCACTAGGTCTTAGGGTTATTTCACCATGGTCATTCAAAATGAATTAAAATGGTCAATAGACACATAAGGAGGTCAAAAAATTTCAGAAGATCATAATTTCCTTTTTTAAGCTAAATAAAGCTCTTTAACCTCAAAACTTGTTTTGAGGTAAAACAGAGCATTTGTATTTTATTGTTCCATTTCATGTAATTTGATGTAATTTTGGTTTCTATATGTAATAAAGGTTCACATGCTACTCTTGGTCACTTGATGACATTTCCAACTCCTGCCACTGCAAAAAGACAAAGAGATTAGCATCAGTCCACCTGTCAAAAGCCAAAAGTCAAATATCAGTAAAAACAAAGTATTTCAGGAAAGAAAATAAACATTATACAAGTGGGTTTTGATAAATGAAAAATCAAAGGGTTGAAAAGCTATAGAAGGCCATCCATATCTTATGTCACCTCATTGTTGAAGTTTATATTTCTAAAGAGAGCCAAAACACGATTTTCAGATGTCATTAAGCAAAAGGAAGCAAGTCACGGTGTTTTTGAAGAAATTTGCAGGCACTACGCACCTGTCAGCTAGTGCTGCAAATTGGATAAGCATTGTGCACCTGGGAGCTTCTGCCAGTGTAAAATTACTTTGGCGCTACGCATACAGTTGGCACTGCGCACCTGTTCGAAAGCACTAAGAACCTATTAAACACTCGTAAAACACTGCTAATCACTCAAACTCACCTCAAAATGCCTCAAATCACCAAGCTCATCCCCTTTACAAGTAAGTATCATTGCCATTCTGCTTAAAAAGAATTTTTGCACTCAGTTTGTGGGGAGTTTGTCTCCTAAAAAATGAACCCTAGTTGTCATTAAAATATCTCATATGTTCTATAGTCCACTGTTTAATTTCTATCCTTCCTCACCTAGTTGTTGTTCCCTAAAACCTAAGCCCCTCACAAGATTCCCTAAAAATTATTCCCTTCCTATTTTCCATTCCCACACATAAAATTCCCAAACCCTATCCTACATACAAAACCCTAATCACTCCCGTTATTCCCTAAATCCCCAAACCCTCCACTCCCTAAATCCCATTCATATCCCCATTCACCTCAGTCATTTCCCTTCTTTTTAAAATCTCTTCATAATTCATCCACCCTACTCCTTCATTCCTCACCAGCATTTACAGTCACTAAAACCAATGGAGAGGGACAGTGATTATGAAACTGGGGAAGATACCCTTAGTGACAGTTCTAGGGAAAGAAATTTGCAGCAAAAGAGACCTCACAAAGGGGGAAGATAATCATGGAGAACCCCATCATTATGAAAGAATTTCTTACTTGTCCACTTGCCATATCATGTTTCAAACATCAGCCTTGTTTTGGTTTCTGTGAAATGGTGGAGACAGTCAAATTCCATCATGAATTAGCAAGGTTATTTGTGACACACCTGCACAACAATGAGGTAAAACTTGTTGGAGTTACCTTCACTCTGTCACCTGCCATCCTTTCAGAGGCTATAGGAATTCCAAATGTAGGTGAAAAATGGAACAAAGGATATTACATTGACAGGGAGTACTATGAGCCTTACATAAGGGCTAAATACTATGGCAAATTGAAAAGAGTGTTTCCCTTCAAATTCTTGGAGGACAGGTTTGCTCCACTCATGAAGATCATCATTAAATACCTTACTTGTGAAGGTAGGTTCTCACAGTTGTATGCCTACCACATTAGATTATTGATGCATTTTACTAGAGTGAGGATGATGGATATTCCTTTCTTCATGTTCCAGAATATTGAAAAGATGGCACACTATGTTAAGAAAAAGCCATATCCCCAACAGTTAAGCAACATCTACCATTTCTCTGTGATAAAAATCATAGTTTTACATCAACTGAACCTACTAAATTTACCATGGGAAACATTTATTTCTCATGAGGTGTTCAAAGGCCCTCAAGTATTTTCATCACTGCATCAGGAGGAAGGTGGACCTTCATGATATGAACAAGTCAAAGAAACTGAAACTGTTGGAGTGCCAGTGTTTGTCACTTATGAGAGAGGCACTAGTAGACTTTTTGTAGCTACCAGGCGAGTATTATCTCCACAAGGAGTGGAAGGGGTCTCGCCTTCGTCTACAGGCCAAAGGAAAATGCTATCTCCACAAGGAGTGGAAGGGGCTTTGCCTTCTTCTTCAGCAAAACAAGTACATGTTAGGTAGCAAGCAAGGACAAAGGTAAAGCCAAAGGAAAAATGCAAGAGGTGAATCTTAGTGATGAGCAAGAGAGGGACTTTGACCTTGATGTTCATGAGGAGACACAGGGAATTGATGTCAATGATGTGGAGACTCAAAGTACAAAGATCACTAAGGATATCATCAAGAAACAAGAGGCTGACATTCAAGTCTTGTCAATCAATTTGGAGAGGGAAAAGTGGATCATAAATTACCTTGAGCAAGAAAACAAGCAATTAACTGATAAGCAAGTTATCATGGAGTTGCAAATGATTAAGTAGAATCGGCAAGAGGCAAAGAAGGAAAAGGTCAAGATGACCTCCATTGAGCAAGAAATTGAGAATGATCAAGAAAATTGGCTAGAAAGGATTAACATACACCTTGAGAAGCTGCTTGAGAAGGCTAATAAAGAAAAGAAGATGCTTCGCCACATGGCTTATCATTATATGACCTAGAACAAAATATGTAATATAAGGAGAAGGAAGCTTAAGGCACGATTGAGGAAGGCTTTCAGAAGCAAAAAGGAGAAAAAATAATTGGAAATCCTATTTGATGATTCATTGGCTCATCAAAGCAGTGCATGAGGGTGCCTTGTGCCAATTTTGGGACAATTTTGGTAAAATTTTGTAATTTTCAAATTTTAAATTTTGCAACACAGGAAATTCCAATAGGTGGCGCTGCGCTTTTTACTGGGGCACTTGTTGGAAGAATGGCTTGCATATTTGGATTCAGCATCAAAAAATAAGCAAACCCAGAAAGTTTCATCAAATTTGGAGCAGATCTTGGTCGCCTAAAGGTCAAAAAATCATCAAAAGATGACCTCTCTACCACTTTTTGGATACACAGGAAGCAGTCTTGGGAGATTCTACTTTTGAGGGGGCAAATGACCTCCAAATTCAGAAATTCAGGATGTTCCAGAAACTAGATAAGCAGACCTTTCCAACAAGCCATCTTAGGCTCAATTGGGTTAAAGGGAAGGCCCCCAAAACTAGGCTTGTGCATTGGATCAATGGCACTACGCATAAGATGAATTTGTCAGTTTTGCTCAAAAATCAAAATTTCGCCTAGTTTTTCTACAATTTGAATTTTGCTCTCATTTTGGATGAATCTATGAATGTAAATGATTCTATGGTGCATAAATGTAATTGCAAAATGACTCTTGAGCGTATATTCATCGTTCTGAGGTGGTTTGGGGTTGAATGAACCGATTTCCATGATTTTAGAGGCAAGTTGTTCCACTGCCTATATTCCTGTTCTTAGTTTAGATATGGTTGAAACCACCCCTCTTCTCATGGATTCGACCCCTGATGAATAGAATAGATAATTTGATGCCTATATTATGTACTTTCTTAGTCATTTGTAAAGCTTGAACTCTTGTGGATGCTTTGAGCTACATTGTACATCTCTACAGCAGTTTGGCAAGGAAATAAACTAGGATTTGCAGCTATTTTTGTGGGATTCTTGTGGTAATGTGTTTTTGCATTGTTTCTCCTTCGGTCATTTAGTTTTTCTCATTTTTTATGTGTGCCAAATCTATTTCATTCTTCTTAACTAAATGAAATCAAGATCGATAGGTAGAATACATTGGTAATAGTACTCTGCCTTGGGAATACATTTAGTTTTTTTTTTTTATGTTTTTACCTGTCTAAAGAGGACTCATGATCTTTGCATACCCTCCTTAGCTTCTCACCAGTCTAGACCTACCATCACACTCAATTCCAAGTGCCAAAACACCTACCTACCTCACCCCATAGAACACCCTACAATTCTGACTTGATTCCCCGGACCCAAAGCTGCTTGCTCCATTTGATCCAACAACAAAACCTTCAAAATCAACCAAAAACCCTAGAGCTACTATACCTAGCCTAAAATCCCTATTTGATTCAGTCATCTCTACTGAGATTGACAAGGAGAGAGCCATCGCCCAACCTGGTAGGGCTAGCTACGAGGTTAAGCTTGGTTTATGGTTATCCTAGGATTGCCTCTCTTCAGCCTGAGGTCAATCTAGGCTCTAACACAATGAAGATGTCAGTCTTAAAAGGGGTGGGAAGTGAACACCCTGAATAGTTTTGGTTTTTTGTGGATGTTGTATGGACATTGCAACAAATTATATATGATAATATGAAGAAAGCGCAACTAGTCACAGCGTTGCAGGACAAAGCATTGACTTGGTACATCAATTTTTGTACAAATAGACCTGGAGCAACGATGGCAGAGACTCAACGGGAGTTGAACAATGAGTTTAAGAAGCCTAAGTCTTAGGCGCATTTTGTAACCAAGTTTAAGGAAATACAATATAGGGTAAATGAGTCTGCCTGGGACTTCAATCAGAGGTTAAAGTGCCTAATCTGACAGTCTAATATGTCTATCACAAATTCTCAGCATAGGGACTGGTATATCACATCTCTCGTTGTCCATTTAAGATTACCATTATCACAAAAGAAGATAGGAACACAAATAGAGTCTATGTAGATTACGATGAGGTTGGAAGCCTCACGAGTGCAGGATATGAACGTTGGAGTACAACAAATTTCGTCGCAACTAGCAAGCCTACACATGGAGTTACAGAGCTTAAAGATAGGAAAGGAAGCTCAGTCTAAGGTGCATGCAGAAGTCTGGTGCATAAAATGTAAAGACAAGGGACATGATAAGGATCATTGCCTAGCTTATCAGAATTGCCTAATTGGAGGGGGTCCTGCCCCTTTGAAGCCTAAGAAAATTATGGGACCGAGCATAGGAGTACCCTTATACTATCTGCCAGATATCCAGGAGTCACGCAACTGACCATTGTCACCTCTTGCAAAAGTTTGTGCAGACCCCGTAATAGTTGTTTTGTACCTTCTGCAAGTCAATTGGACATGATGAGCGAAACTACTGAAGCTACGAATTAATGATGGAGCAAACCCCTACGTATCAAATGCAAGCAACCAATCATCCTCAGGTTTAGGGTGCAAGTGTAGTGCGCGGAGGATTCCAAGGCCATGGAAGAGGAAGAGGTAGAGGGGCTAGACAAGGTCGTGGACAAATCATTTGTTATAATTGTGGTGAAGAAGGTCATTTTTCTCGTGACTATGAGAACCCAATGCATCCATCCTGTCAATACTGCAAACAGTTTGATCATGTGATAGAATATTTCCCAGTGTTGATAGCTAATACGCAAGAGAAAAAGATGCAACATCCCACGCAAAACATACATATTATGAGGGAAGAACCTCGCAAAGAGGACCATCATATCAATATCGTGACGCAGAGCAGTATTGCCACAGGAGAAGATAAAGGAAAGCAACTAGAAATTGAAGGCTATGTGCATAAGGCTGTTGAAAAAGGGGTCAGATTTTATCTCAACATGGATAAATTATCTTTTATGCAGGCCAAGGAGGATTTTGTTGAGGCTTCTATGTCAAGAAGTCACGAGAAACCAGCTAAAGGCAATGAAGTGTAGGACGTAGACCACTCGCTATTAGCCACTTTTCTAAAAACACGTATGAAGCTATTGTGGGATAAGAAGGTAGTGGAAGGGCTCCAAGAGCTAATTGACAACTGTATAGGTAAAATCAGGACTCTGCTTGAACAATGTGCTGTGAAGAAACTAGGTAAACATAATTAGTGGATAGGGTGCGAAATGAGGCTGACCGCACAGATTGGAGAATACAAAATGGATCAAGTCATCCTGGATCTAGGATTTGATGCAAATGTGCTGCTAAAGAAAATGTAGGAAAGGATGGAGAGACCTATGCTACAATGGTATCTTGTAAAACTGCGTATGGCTAATCAACAAAATATTATTCCTATGTGGTGCCTATACGGGGTAACAATAGATATTAAAGGAGCAAGCACTATGGCCGACTTTGAAGTAATTGAAATTGTGGATGACAGGAATCCTTACCTTGTGCTATTGGGGATTGATTAGGCCTTCGACATGGATGTCGTAATTAAATTGAAGAAGCGAAGGATGAAATTTGAGAGGAAGGCACTGCGAGTCATCGTGCCACTGGATCCTGCTAAGGGAGCACGCTACACTGAACCAGTCTGCGACTATGAAGAGGACGACAATTTAGATCAAATATATAAGATTACTATGCATGATGAAGATTGGATTAATCTCACTGCATATGGGCGAATTACATGGGACAAAGATAGCTCGTGTACCTCGGATTCAAATGAAGAACTCGAGCATTGGTAGAATAGGTTGCACGGAGTTTCAACATTGCGATGCAATATGATGACAAAATCACTTCTGTGTGTATCCATGGAGGTAACAAATCTTACTCATTATGATGGCTTAGATGATGTTAGTTTGTTTCTAGATAATTTTGAAAGGGAGGTACTAGAAGAACGTCGATTCTAGGCTCTTGATCTGGCACTGTTAGAAAATTAAATATTACGGAGCAATGGAACACATAAAATATTGCAGAAATATAAACACAGAAAACGCACAAAACAAGAGAGACACAGATATATGTGGTTCACCCAGTTGGGCTACGCTCCACGTCAAACAGCCAGTCCTTCCTTCTATTATCCAGCAAAATGAAGAGACCAACCTACAACCAAATCCGCTTGTAATATCCTCTGTTTTCTCTCACAGTC
>APFE031077516.1:6090-69205 GCA_000404065.3 Pinus taeda | reverse complement strand
GATGAGACCGTTGGGTTAATTTTGAAACATCAGCTTCCTCACCCAGATAATTGGCAGGACTTAGTAAATTTACTTTTAAATCAGGGGTGAAAAGGAAAACAAGTTTTGCAGCAACACAGTTAATACTGCACTTACAAGTGGACAAAGCCACTACAGAAAGTATAAAGGCAGTGAGGCAGCTCAGTACAAGCAGTCAACATCAACAACGACATCAGCAGGTACAGAGGGCAGATTCAAGAATGATACAGAGAATCAGAGACAGTAAGGCACTTTAATGCTTCATTCATGAAGAGCAGCGCAGATTAAAGTCCGCAGTATTCAAAGGGCAAAAAACCATTCTGACAGCATTTAAAAGCTTTTACTAATATTTACACTTGCAATAACTTCTCATCTACTTTATCTATACAGGTGTAACAGATATTTCTTCCTCAGATGACCTAATTCCTGAGATATTTTGAAAACAAATTCTATATATTCCCTCTCGCGTTTTTTGAGAGGGGTTGGACTCCGGATGTAAGTTTTTCTTTCCTGAGATATTCTCTGCTACTCTGATATTGTAAATTTCACAGACAGTTTAATACAAAGGCAGTGGGATTTCTTCAATGAGGTGTTTTCTCCTGGTCTCTTGGTGATGTGTGGCCTGAAGTTGCAGGATTCCTGTTCGTTACATGACTCAATAAGTTTTCTAATGGCTCAGTATATTATGAATGTTTCCAGTTATTCCATATAGTGTTCGTATTTCCTGTCTCTCATGTTTTCTCTGTGTTTAAAACTCTAGACAGTAAAGAAAAAGGATAGCTCCAGGATTTAGTTATTCACTACCCTGAGCTCAATCTGAACTGCCTCGTATGTTTTCTTCTTCTAAAATGGTTTAAAGGGTAATTCTTGAATGCTACCTTTAAACCATCTCCTTACCGTGCTTTGTTGTTTTTTAAGAATTCAAGTGATTGCTCTTAGATGACATGCCTTTTCCACAAATATACAAACCAAAGTAACGAAATCTTCATTGCTCATTACTAGTTGTATACGCATCACAATCAAAATTTCACAGTTTGTTTCATAAAATGCACACAGGCCCTATAGCTTTTCCCCACACCTGAATCAAGATTTCAAGAGAAACACTCCTAGACCCCATTGCCCAATGGATTAATCATCTGTTGATATATTTCAGAAGAAACAGGAGCATCCTCCCAACCAAATACACAAAAACAACCCAAAAACTCAACTTACAACTAGCCTAAGATCCTCACTGAAAGCAGTGATAAACCCAATAGCAGAGAGCCCTCTTCTGACTGCAGCTGGGCTAGAAGCTGCAGCCCAAAGTTTGGTTAGTGGTTACCCCGGCCGTATCCTCTTGGGAGTCAAAGAGGACAACCTGGGTGTTAACAGAGCCAATGGACACAGAACAGGTAACTATAGAGCTTCCTGCTACTTCAATGGAGCAGTCCCAAGAATAGGCTCCTCCACATCAAATAGAGGCACCCCAAATGCCAGTTTTACAGACTCCTGCCCATGAGGAAAGAGGCAGAAAACATGACAAAGAAGATTCCACACCTACCAGTGGATCTGCACAGCAGCCTGAATCTAAGAGGCAAATAGTTGATTCTCCATCTGAGGAGGAAATCAGTGAAGAGATCCTTGAAAGCCCAAGGAGAGACAGAGAGGGAAGCTGACAAACACCTACAAGCTCTTTCCAACAAGAGCTAGACAGACAGCATGCCATGGAGGTGTCTTCCTCTACACAACAAAGCAAGAGACCAGTTAGTGTCAAAGCCAGCTTCAAAGAGATCAAAGCTCAAAATGAGCTACTAAGAGTGCAACTATATGACCATTTCCTAAAAGCAACACTTGCCAAACAGGAAAGATTGGTGGCAGCATATGATAACAATGAAGAGAAAAATGATTCTCAGCCATTTCAAGCCCAAAGTTCAGTAGCCTCAGACAGTTGCAGACTATATCAGGACAAATTTGCAGGTCATGGCCAAAGGCATCCACCCCATGGACCAAATTGAGCTACATAAGCAGACTGGTGAGATGGTCTATGCTACTTTAGCAGACAAGGCCACACTGGCTCATAAATTAAAAGAATCATTGAAGAACACTAACACTCAGTTATATTTGCAAAGAATGTCCTCCATAGCTAAAGACAACAGAATTAAAACATTGGAGGACATTATTGTTGACCTAGGACATGATCCTAAGGATCCTAAGGGTGTAAGGGCCCTTATGAAGAAGAAGGATGACGATATTGTTGCATTGAGAAAGCGATTGAGGTTGCATCCTACTGAACACCCTCAAATTGTAGAATTAGTGCAAGAGAAAGAAACTGAAGATACATTAGATTTGCTGATGAAAATGAATCAAAGAGTAATCTAGATGGAGGAAGAATTAGAAAGAGCATCCCAAAGTAAGCAGGGAGAAGCAACCTCGCAGCCACCTCTAGTAGTTCCAGCTAATGTTCCTGTTCCTCCCACACAGCCAACAACAGTCCCAGAAGCCACATCAGCAACAACAGTAGTAGCAACTACAACAACATTTGAAACAAGCATGAGCATGGAAGAAATAATGAAAGTTGTCAAGGAGCTTGAGCTTCAGGCTACAGAGATAAAAGAGGCCAAAGAGAAATTGACCAATCTGGAAGGAAAGTATGACAAATCTAAAATGACAGTAGTTGAAAAGACAAGGGAAATTAAGTTCTTGAATGACAAAATTAAAGCCTTGGAGAAAGAGCTAGCTTTAGACAAAACCCTGATTGAAATAAAGAAGATTTTGTGGGCCAAGATAAATTAGTCAATCACTGGCCAATGGAGGTCAATTCAAGCCATGTATGAACAGGTAGAACTAATTGGCAAAGCTTAGTTTGAAACTCAGAGAGCCAAAAAAACATTGGGAAACATGCCTGAGCAGGCCAAAAAAATGATCAACTTCTTGAATCATCAAACCAAGGAAGAACTTGCAGCATTACAAATTATGACAGAACAGATGCCATACTGACAGCGAAGAAAGTGTTGACTTTAAGAAGTTTTATTCAAACTCTAGAGGCAAGATGTCAGGAAATCCAAAAGGATGTAGATAATTTTGAAATAAAGCTTGCATCACTGCAGACTAGAGGATTTCCCAGCTTATTAACCAGCTCTGGAAGGTTATTAACATGTGACCAATATGCAACTAGGCTCAATAATTATGTCACAAATCAGCTTACTGCTTCATCAAGTTCTTCAGCACAAGCAAGACCTCCTACAGGACAGACTCACTATGATAAGCTGGAAAACTTATTTTACATGGATCATGAAGTCAACCACCTATTTGAGATGCCTCCTAATTATTACAAGTATACAGAAGCAGATGAGACACTCATCAAGATACAAAGGCATCAGCTTCCTCCTGAAGATTGGTGGCAAGCAATGCTGGCCATTTTACCTAGGTGATATCAGTCTTTGGCCCCTTTTTCAAATTTTCAAATTCCATGTCAGCTACAGGTCAATAGTAAGCACCGGATAGAGCACAAGAAAGAACAGGTGGAGCAGGTCAAATCAATGACAAGGCAAAGGGCTGGAACAGTAAGCCCAAAAAGTGCGGATTTTGAAAACACAGCCTCAACCGACTCAAATGGACTCAAAAGTCAACATTTTCTGACAGAAAAGAACAGCTCTTGCATTTGTATTTACTTCTTCACCAGTCGCTCCTTAGGAGTTGGTGAAAGAATTTATGAGTTAATAACTCATCCTAGATATTTTGTATCTCCTTTTTGTATATATATCCCCTCATAGAATGTATTTGGGGTTGGTTGATTAATTCACTTCATTTGAGACTCACACTGTATATCTGAGAATTTCTTTAATCAAAGACTGTTGAAAAGATTGGAGGACTGACTGTCTGTTGTGTTCAAATGGTTGAAGAGTGACTGTGGAATTCTTGTGCTGCTATATGGGACAATAAGTTTTCCTTCATTCTATTTCATTTTATATATATGTTTAACCGTTATCCTATCATCGTCTAAATAACAGGAAAAATGGATAGCCTAGACTTTGCTTAACTGCACTCTATGCTCAATTTCTGTTGTTTCTATATGTTTTCCTCTGGATTAGCTATGAATGTGAATTCCTTTTGGCTCATATTTCCCCTAATTCACACATGTATGATAGTTATCTAGGAATTCTTGACTGCTCCTAGATAGAGCTCATTCACCTTCCCTCTGTTAAGTTGAAGGAGAGATTCTTAATTGCCTCTCATTCCTTAGCCCTCATTCCATTCTTATTTAGCCTGAATGTTGTTTCATGTATAGCTATCTTGCTTTATAGTCTCCATGTGACCAAGAAAACACACCAGCAACCTTACTTCATGACTCCATGCCCAATGGTTTGAATCTCCTACACTATGCATGCCTCCCTACTTGAAGATCATTAATCATCCCACCAAAACTTAAACAAAACACAAAGAACTCCATAACTAGCCTAAAATCCATCAAACAAAGCTAAATCCTAAAGAGATAGCCCTCTCTGATTGCAGGTAGGCTAGGACCTGCAGTCCAAAGATTGGTTTGTGGTTACCTTGGCCGTATTCCCTTGGGAGTCAAAGTGAACAACCTAAGTGTTAACATAATTGGCGACTCCACTGGGGAAGAACAAATTTTCCAACTCCTGTCTACCCCTTAATGTTGTAAATAAAGTCTGAATGACAGCCAGGAAGCCTTGGAAACTGCTCTTGCTTTGCATTTACAGGAGTATATAAAAGCTTCTTCAGTCAATCTTTATTCCAGTCTTAAGCTCTAAACAGTTGTTCCAAAATTTGATCAGTCCCTTTCTAAACCACAACTATTCCTAGAAAATTTCCAAAAAACAGGTTCAGAAGCTGGCTCCAAAGAAGGAGACCCGTTACACCTGGTCTAATCCAGATCCAAATCCACCAGCTGTTTTTGAAAATCCTAATTTAATTCCAAAGATTCTCAGGAAACAAAAGGAAGAAGAACATTTTACAGATTCAAGCCCTAAAACAGTTCCTGAAATTTATATTCCAACTCTTGCTAAACTTTCATTGCATCCTCACATCATTGTTCCTACATCTCCTACTTCCTCATCCACTTCACAAAGTACCTTCTCCACTCCTCCATCTACTACACATACTACTATTATCACAGTTGTTCCAGTCGTTCCATTTATCCCTGTTATTCCTCCTATACCTGCACATATGGCTAACAGATATGCACCTTTACAATTACCTACAAATCCGAGGCCTATGCCTCAGGATTATCAAACCAAGATAACTTATTTTGATGGTACTGGTTCTTACACAGCCTTGCAACATACCAAGAAAATGCAAGACTACTTTGAAAACTATGAGATAGATAATGATAGTGTAAGAATCAGGATTTTTGTCCAAAGCTTAACTGGAGATGTAAGGCCCTGGTTCAGAGCTCTTCCTGAAAATTCTATAGGTGACCCAGAGGCCCTATACCAAACTTTTCTTAACCGATGGGAGAAAAAGAAAGACCCACTTCACATATTATCTGAGTATGATACTATGAAAAGAGGCCCTCAAGAGACTGTCTTAGACTATTGTGCAAGGTTTAGCAATGTTTACAATGCTATTCCACAGAACCTCAAGCCTCCACCTGATCTGGCCTTATATAAATTTCTTGATGGATTTGACTTAGACATGGCATATCAATTGAGAGAAAGAGCCCCTCAAAACCTAGCAGAAATGCAAAATATAGCGGTTAGTGTTGAGGCAAACTTGATAGCTAAGCAGAATAGAGCAAGAGCTGAGAGAAGAACTACTTTTAAAGAAGAACCATCAGCCTTAGATCAGAAACTAGATGCAATCATCAGTGGTATGCACAGACTAGGAGATAGGATAGAAATAATTGAAAGAAAATCATCATGGGATGGACAGCAAAACACTACTATTAGAAACCCAAATTTTAGGAAAAACCAAAATCCAAATGTTGGAAGGGCTGGCCCAGATCAAGGCATAAGACCCCCTTTCCAAGAAAATTATATTGAAGCATCAACATCTATTGAACCAGGAAAAAATACTCATATCAACTTGATGGGTTTAAAGAATGACCAACAAGTTTTCCTATCAAAGGAAGACCAAGAAGACCAAGATGATGGTGATTGCAATCAATTCTGAACCAAGTCTGGAGAGTCATTTGACTTCAAAGAAGGTTATGATATAGCTGTATATGAAGTTCACAAACAATACAAGTTGAGAAGTAGGACCATAGATGTACCAAAACTTGTCAAATCAAAGGATACTGAACAGCCTAAGAAGATAAAAGAAAAATCTACTCTCACAAAAATTGTTGATATAACAAATCCAAATCCAAACGAAGTCACCATAGAGGATGTTTCTGACATACAATCCTCTAAAAACCAGCCTTTTGTATCCTTTCCCTCAAAGGAAAATGTAAACAGCACCCCTAAAGGCTCTTCCAAATCAGAAATATCTCAAGAAATCACTGAGGAACAGGAGCAAATCCCTGATATCCCCATTGGAAGAGGTAAACCTACCTCTCACAATGCAAAAATCCAATCAGAAAAAACGTTTGATTTAGAGGCAAAGATCAGTAAACTTAAGATATCTATCCCTTTACCTGAACTTGCCAAGCATGATATATATTGGCAGCAAATCAAGCGATCACTGCAAATGCCAGAAAATAGGGATGATGTGAATGTATTAGATGATCAACCTGAGCTCCTTTTTGGCCCTGAAGTTGATGGAAAATCTGCTAATGGGACTATCCTACCTTTTTATGTTAGTTTGCATATTCATGATAAAGTCTTGCATAATGCAATGTTTGACTCAGGTGCCTCACACAACTTGATACCTAGGGCCGTAATGGAGAAGCTAAACCTTGATATCACGAGGCCCTACAAAGACTTGTTCTCTTTTGACTCAAGTCAAGTGAAATGTTTACGTTTAATCAAGGACTTATGTGTGTCTTTAGTCCAATATCCCAACAAGACAATTTTAATGGATGTGGTGGTAGCTGATATCCCACCTAAATATGGAATGCTATTATCAAGATCCTGGGGAGCCAAGCTCCAGGGGTCTTTGCAATTAGACATGTCCTATGCTACTATCTCGGTCTTTGGGAAACCAAAGAGACTGTATAGAGAAACGCTGATGAAATATGTGGTAAGTAGTGAGGAGAGGCCCCAAAACTTTCCTATTTATGCAATCCATTCTGATATGGATTCTTTCATCCTGTTCAATGATGATGGATATCCTCCAACTGATGATAAGCCTTTGGCTCTTGAGCAAGAAACAGACATAAATGAGCAACCAATTGTCCAAAACCTTGAAACTACTGAAATAATTGATGAAACTACCATACTAGACAAACCATATGAAATACAAAATTCTGATCCGCCCACTCCAAAAATAACTGAAATTCCCAATGCTGAACAAGAAAAAGAAATTCTTTGGTATCTTGAATTTGATGGGTCAGTGAATAAACTAGGAGCAGGGGTAGGAGTGTGGATCCATAATACACAAAAAAATCATGCAGAGGGTCATGCTTATAGATTTAACTTCAGATGTACTAACAACATGGCAGAGTATGAGGCTCTCCTCTTAGGCATTAAACTGATCAACGCTCTAGGAGCTGCCAAAATTTCCATACTAGGTGACTCTGACCTAATCATTCAACAGATGAAAGGCAACTTTGTTACTAATGATAATAGATTGAGAGCCTACAGACATGTTGCCACAGAAATACTCAATACCTTCTCTAAATTCCAGCTTGCTAAGATTTCTAGAAGCCATAACATACATGCGCATAGCCTAGCAACCTTTGCTAGCACCTGCAAATTGCCCTGTGAGCCCAATCATTATATCACAGCTAAGATAAAGCACAGGCCTGCTGTCCCAAACAATGTCAAAGATTGGCAAGTGTTTGAAAATGATACACAAATAAATAATTTCCTGACTTTACAACAAGATTTTTCAGGCCTAAATATTGATGTTGATCCCATGGATGTCCCACAACAACAAGTCAACCAACATCAACAAACTATATCAGCTGAAGCAACAAATCAAATGCTGCACCCCACCACTTTTGATAACAAAAATGTGCAAGAGCTTAAACAAATGAACCTTGATGAAACAACTGAAGCAGAGGCTGAGGTTATTGACCTGAAAGACAATTTCCTACCCACAGGCTTGACTCCCTTAGAAGACATCTTTGACTCAAATGATATCCCCAGGAAACCAAGCATACAACCTTTAAACGCTGCTATTGAAGACTGCAATATTGGAACTGCTGAAAAGCCCAAAATAATAAAATTGTCTAAGTCTTTGCCTTCTGATCAAAAACCAAAGTATGTTGATCTGTTTAAAGAGTTCCAAGATGTTTTTGCATGGAGTTATGAGGACCTAAAGTCCTATGACACTTCAGTTATTCAACATACCATTCCTTTAAAATCAAATCAAAAGCCTTTCAAGCAGAAACTAAGGAGAAACAACCCAGTGCTTCTCCCTCTAATTGAGAAAGAAGTGAAGAAAATGTTTGAAGCTGGTATCATTGCACCCATTAGATTTTCAGAATGGGTATCCAATCTTGTTCCCACAAGGAAAAAATCAGGTGAGATTAGACTATGTGTTGATTTAAGAAATTTGAATCAAGCATCCCTTAAAGACCATTACCCATTACCCAAGATGGACTAGATTCTACAAATAGTAGTGGGATCTTCAAGAATTTCATTGATTTATGGTTTCTTAGGCTTCAATCAAATCCTAGTTCACCCTGATGATCAAGATAAAACAACATTTACAACACCACGGGGAACTTTTAAATATGTGAAAATGCCTTTCGGACTTAAGAATGCAGGTGCTACTTTTCAAAGGGCCATGGACATAGCATTTGCTAAAGAAATCCATTATTTCTTAGTGGTCTACCTTGATGACCTAACCCCTTTCTCAAAATCTGATCAAGAACATCTAAAACACCTAAGACAAGTGTTCCTAACATGTAGAAAATATGGCATATCCTTGAACCCTAAGAAGTCCCTCTTTGGTCTAGAGGAAGGTAAGTTGCTAGGCCATATCATTTCAAAAGATGGTATTAGAATTGATCCAGACAGAATTCAAGCCATTCTTCAAGTCCCCCATCCAAGAAACATTAAAGAATTGCAAGCCTTTTTAGGAAAAATCAACTTCCTAAGAAGATTTATTCCAAACCTAGCTGAGCTGATAAGATTAGTAAACAACATGTTGAAGAAGGATTCCAAAGTAAAATGGACACTAGAGGCTAAGCAAGCCTTTGAGGGCATAAAAACTGCCTTGACTCAAACACCAGTCCTAACCAGTCCCCAATTTGACAGAGATTTTATCATTTTCTCCTTTGCTTCCCAACACACCATTGTTGTTGTTTTATTACAAAAAGATGATCAAGGAAATGAGAAGCCCATTGCATTTTTTAGCAGAGTTCTTAGGGATGCCCCCTTGAAGTACCAAATCATGGAAAAGCAGGCCTATGCCTTGGTGAAGGCCATCAAAGACTTTAGAGTTTATATTTTATATTCCCATGTGATTGCTTATGTTGCAAGTGCTGTTGTAAAAGACATATTAACTCAATAGGGATTAGAAGGAAAAAGAGGTAAATGGATTGCCAATATCCTTGAGTATGACATTGAGATAAAGCCCACTAAGCTAATAAAGGGATAGGGTTTAGCCAAGCTGATGTATGAAACAAATTTTCAATCCTTAGACATTAATGAACTGGACAATGAACAGGAGCTGACGACTCCACAGATCAATTAAGCGTTTTTGTAATCCCCCTAGTATGCTGATATTTGTTTTATATTGCTAAACCTGTTTGCTCCCCCAGGATTGTCCAGGACCAAAAAGAGATTTTTAAAGATGAAAGCATCAAAGTTTTGTGTCTTAGATGGTGCCCTGTTTTGGAAAAATCATGAAGGAATATTTCTTAATTGTTTAACTATGAATGAAACTGACAATGTTATGAAGGAGTTTCATGCATGGGATTGTGGAGGACATTTGTATTGGAAATCCACTGTTGACAAGATATTAAGGGCTGGTTACTATTGGCCTTCCCTCTTTGTAGATGTCAAGAAATTTTTTGTTTCATGTCACAAGTGCCAGATCTTTGAAGGCATTAAGAAGCTGTTGCCCTTGGCCCTTAAGCCCATTACAACAGAGAAGCCTTTTCAACAATGGGGTATGGACTTCATTGGAGAAATTCACCCATCATCTTCAGGCCAACATAACTAGATATTAACAGCCACAGATTACTTTACCAAGTGGATTGAGGCAATCCCATGCAGGCAGGCCAATGACTCCACCATTATCCAATTCCTTGAAACCAACATTCTGTCTAGATTTGGCTGCCCTGACAAAATCATTACAGACAATGCTGCTACCTTTAGATCCAAGAAAATGATCAGTTTTTGCCATAAATTTCACATCACCTTAGGTCACTCCAAAGCTTATTACCCTCAAGGTAATGGTCATCTAATAAGAGCCTCATTAACATCATCAAGAAAATCTTAGAGGAAAACAAGAAGAATTGGCACAAAAAGCTTGTAAATGCCTTATGGGCAGACAGATTGACAACCAAGAGATCCATTAGGACAAGCCCATATGAGTTTGTTTATGGGATGGAGGCCAATTTCCCTTCATCTCTGGGAATCTATGTTATCAAGTTGCTGCAAGAGATTCAAGCTGAACCCAATGATATCCAAAGAAGAATCAATCAAACTATCTACCTACAGAAAACAAGAGAACAAGTTTATCACAGAACTCAAGTGTTACAAGATAAACTCAAAAAGATCTTTGATAAAAGAACAAAAGCTAAAGACTTTTTTATAGGAAACAAAGTATTGAAATGGGACTCTAGGAGGGAAGATAAAAGGAAACATGGGAAATTTGATTTTCTTTGGAAAGGACCATTTGTGATCCAAGTTGTACAAGGTAACAACACTTATTTTTTGAAGAGTCTGGATGGCACAGATACTGAAGAAGGCCCAGTCAATGGGAGAATGCTCAAACATGATTTTGATCCCCTTTGATGAACATAACACAACTACATATTGTACATAAATATTTGTATTTTCAGCATTTTTCATTTACAGCAGTTAGATAGGGAACCAAAGGCAACAAATTTTGAAGAAAAGTCAAGGAATTATACCAAATTTGGTGTATATGTTGAACGTACCACAAACAAGTCAGAGGGAAGCCTTGGGAAATATGAAGATAATAATAAACACTCAGAGAAGCTAGTAAGAGACAAAGTTGTAATGTTTGCACAGATCAGATCATAAGGAATACATACAAGTTGCAAGAATTCAGATCAATGGTTTCCAAAACAAGGAAATTTCAGACCGCAGTAAGAATAAAAAATAAGGCAGTAAGGCCTGTTGTTCTTGGCCTTTCACAAGGAAAAGACATCCCCAAGTGGAGCCACTGTTAGCTTCCTATACCAATAGGTTTCATTTTTCATGATTGATAGTGGAAGTGCCAAAAATGTTCATATTTTTCATGCTGCAAAAGTTCCATTTTTGAAGAATTTCACAGTTAAGGGAGGGCCAAACAGCTTAATCTTGGCCTCCCTAGGTTTAAATTGCTTGTTTTAGAAAATAGAGAAAGAAAATCTGTCCAAACTGTTTAAGCTTAGCAGATTACTAGCTAGGTAGAGAATGAAGGTGCCCAACTGTCTAATCTGGGCCCTTGGAAGCAATAAGGGTAGTTTTTCGATAGGAGGGCAGTTAAAAAGAAAAAATCAATCAGGGTTTGCAAGTCTAAGTGCACCCTTCCTGAAGTAACAAAAAATGCTAGGTGTGTTAGGCTGGGTAGGTAGCTCGAGGTTGCAGAAGCAAGATCATCTTCAGTTTTGACCTTAACAAAGAAAGCTCATCTCATTAGAGGCAGGAGTACCAAGGCAGTGTTTTGATGGCAGAATTCTGAAGCATGTCTAACCCCCCTCACTCCCCCCAAAAAATATCTAACTAACATTCCCCTAAAGGACCTTGGGACTTCCCCAACAAGTCCTGCTTTCAGCTCATTTGTGTGAAATATCAAGTCAAGTTTTCACTTTCCTCAATGAAAAGAAGCCACATTTCTTGTGTAAAATCATTTCTCCATATCCTATTCAAATCACATATCTAAGTTCCAGATCTTGAACTTGGCATCATTTCCCTTACATTTCCATTTCACCAAGTCACATTAACTCCTAATTCTACTATATAGCTCCCTAACTACTTTCCCATCCCTATTTGCTATTAAATCTATATAAATTCCCAAAAATATTACATATCCCACCCTATAGCACTATAGCTATGTAACATGGTTTGGGAGATATTGGTCCATTTGGGACTAATATAAACCCTTCTACGTCCTAACCCAGAGTTACTTTAACCCCTGGTTAAAGTAATAACCATGGTCCCCTTCCTTATCTATAAACCTAACCCTCCCCCTCCGCGTGCATGGTTAATGGTTTGATGTTAAAAGGTTTAAAAACATTAAACACTACCGGCACACATAACCCGCAAAACCCAAATGAAAACCCACTTCATTAAAGTTTTCCCCACGCCGATTAAACAAACAATAAAATAACACTGCGGGCCCCGTCCCTAACCATCTGTCATGTTAAATAACCCGCCAGCCGTTCGATGGCCAGCACCCCAGATCTACGGTGGGTGGGTCTTTTCCTGCCCCTATGTGCTGAGGGTTAACGTTCGGGAGATGGGTGGTTTTCCTGCCGTACTCCTGCAACGCGTCGCCCTCCCGGCTGTGTCGGAACCCCCTCCTCCCAAACCGCTTCTGTGCAAAAGCGGTGCGATAGAAACCGGAAACCGCTTACCCCCTTGTGATGTCGGCGCCACGTCTTCCCATGACGTCACCTCCACTCCACCGATGCTCTGCCACGTTACTGCCATCTCATCCCTTTCCCAACTGCGCCCTGCCACCATGTCATTGCCACGTCACTGCCCTGTCAGCTACCACGTCACCATCCATACCCAGGACCCGCCGATGATGTCATGCTGACATCTTCACGGAAAAGCACCAAAAGCGCAAATATGTCAAATTTTTTTATAGAAAATCGCATTTTTCGACCATTTGTTAGTCATTATTCATTGGTCTTTGTGGAGAGTTGTTGTTGCTATTTTTACCGTTTTCACTCCCAAAGCTCGAAATTGACCAACCAAGCTGCTGCAGCTTGCAATTCGACTCCGTAGCTTGCCATTGCACCAGCTCGTCCACCCTTGGCGTCATTTTAACCAAGTATTTGCCAAGTTTCTCCCCCCTTCCCCCCTGTTCTTCCCTTTTTCTCCATTATACATGCTGTAAACCTGGAAATTTCCTCAATTATCAACTTTGTTGCACCTAAGACTTCACCAAAATCCACTGGTAAGCCTTCACCTCAAAACCAAACCTCTAAACCTGCGCCCGGTTGCACTTTCACTGTCGAAACTCCGTTTAGAGCTCGACCTTCAGGCAAAATTTTGCAGCAGCTCACCATTGCCCAATTTCACCTCATTCCACTGTATAAATTAGGCCATTGAAGTAATAATAACTCCTTTCCCCTCTGCATTTCTCCCCAAAGTCCCTAAATCTAGAGAGTTCATTAAAGAGAAGGGAAGTTGACCCAAAAACTCTGCAAATTTCCTTTTTCATCATAGTGCCAATTAGTCAAGCTATTGTTACATTTGGGTTCAGCCCCAAGTTCCTCTGCTAGTCATCACAAGCAAGTTTGTTTAATCAGCTTTTGCTCTAATCTTCCTTCTAAGTTCAAACATTGAAAATTTCCATAATGTCCACTCCATCAGCTCTAGACATCACTCACATGAATTCACCAAACAAAGAGCTTGAGGCAATGGCCCTGGCTGACAGTGATTATCTTATTCAAGATCTAGTTGGGGAAAGGAATCATTTGCATACCTATTGCCAGCTCAGAAACAGCTTCCTTAACAACTCTGACATGTATGGAATATGGGAGTCCAATTTGCCACATTATTTCCTCCCTTCTGTCAATTTTTTTCCAGAGATTATTCACCTGTGTGCTGCAAACTATGAACCGAAACAAAGGGCTTTCAAGTCTCCATCTGGGAGCATACTTTTCTATATCACTCCTGACTCCATCAACCAGATGTTAAATTTCAAACAAACGCAGCTACTATATCCTTTCTCCATGAAGCACTTACTGGAAGATGCCTCCTGTCACCTTGATCCCAAGATTGAAAGAATTGCTAAGACATTTATGAAGGCAGATTGCCAACCTAAGGAGCCACCTCCATTCCTATATGTCCATTTCAATGAGGTTAGCAAGCTACTAGTAGACATGATATCCTATGTGTTAGGCTTCAAATCAAGTGAACATGTGGATGAGACAGTGCTGGTTCTGTTGTCTTCCTTCAACCAAGGGCAGCCTCCTTCTATCAAGTATAACTATGCCAAGTTCATAGCAAATAAAATTCATGACCAGCTCACAAAGCTAGATAGGGAGGGAGTCTTCAAATATTCCTCATACATCTACCATTTGTTAATGTATTATCAGTGTGAAAGCTTCCAGTGTCCCATCAAGAAATTAGATTCAAAAGGAGAAAGAAGATTTGTTGTCCTCTAGTCATCAGTATTCCATCAAGTCCAGCATTCTCCATACTCTTATTGTGAGTTCATTGACCAATTTGTCTATCCAGTTTCCTACCTCTTAATGAAAGCTCCTCCTCCTAGAATATCTTATGAGATAGAGAAGATATTGCAGCTATCTAAGAGCTACAAGTTAGGTGATTGGTATCTCTACCAGGATCACACTGTCATCAGAATCTATGGCTGTGAGTTTTTTCCTTACAGGCTCCCACGATATGTGTCAATGAGGCTATTTGCCTTGGAATACTATAGGCAGCTAATCAATTCAGATCTTACTCATTTTCACAGCACCAAGAAGAAGGATCACCTGAAATTTAAAGACCGCCTAGGCCCCTTTATCATGAACAAGATGGAAGGTTGGCAAGATGCTGACCTAATACTGAAGGATCAACTTAAGTTGAAGAGAAGTTTTTGGTGGGTCCCTTATGACTCACTTGGCTTTATTAGTGCCAGAAGAGTCAAATATAGATTGACACCCTATACACACTGCAAAATCCCACACATTGAACAATATGCTAATCAAGATGCGTGGGCACAAGGAACATTAGTTGAATAATTCACTCAGGAGGAAATTATGGAGCAAAATGTTGAAGACCTTGAAAAAACTCTTGACTTAGATTCTTGTGAGCAGGTAACATTCAAGTTGCCACAGCAAATTGGAGAGGGCACATCAGCTGCACAACCCAGACAAGCACCATCTTCATCAAAAATAGGTACAACAAAAGGCAAAGAGCCAATGGACACAGAAGAAGTGACTACAGAGTTGCCTGCTACTTCAATGGAGTTGTCCCAAGAACAGGCTCCTCCACAGCAAACAGAGGCACCCCAAATGCCAGTTTTACAGACTCCTGCCCATGAGGAAAGAGGCAGAAAATGTGACAGACAAGATTCCACACCTGTCAGTGGATCTACACAGCCACCTGAATCTAAGAGGCAAAGAGTTGATTCTCCATCTGAGGAGGAAATCAATGAAGAGATCCTTGATAGCCCAAGGAGAGACAGAGAGGGAAGCCAAAAAACACCTACCGGCTCTTTCCAACAAGAGCTAGACAGACAGCAGGCCATGGAGGTGTCTTCCTCTACACAACAAAGCAAGTGACCAGTTAGTGTCATAACCAGCTTCAAAGAGATCAAAGCTCAAAATGAGCTACTAAGAGTGCAACTATATGACCATTTCCTAAAAGCAACACCTGCCAAACAGGAAATATTGATGGCAGCATATGATATCAAGGAAGAGAAAATGATTCTCATCCATTTCAAGCCCAAAGTTCAGTAGCCTCAGACAGCTGCAGACTATGTCAGGAAAAATTTACAGGTCATGGCCAAAGACATCCACCCCATGGACCAAATTGCGCTACATAAGCAGACTAGTGAGATGGTCTATGCTACTTTAGCAGACAAGGCCACACTGGCTCATGAATTAAAAGAATCATTGAAGAACACTAACACTCAGTTAGATTTGGAAAGAATGTCCTCAACAGCTAAAGACAACAGAATTAGAATATTGGAGGACATTATTGTTGACCTAGGACATGATCCTAAGGATCCTAAGGGTGTAAGGGCCCTTATGAAGAAGAAGGATGATGATATTGCTGCATTGAGAAAGCGATTGAGGTTGCCTCCTACTGAACACCCTCAAAATGCAGAATTAGTGCAAGAGAAAGAAACTGAAGATACATTAGATTTGCTGATGAAAATGAATCAAAGAGTAATCCAGATGGAGGAAGAAGTAGAAAGAGCATCCCAAAGTAATCAGGGAGAAGCAACCTCCCAGCCACCTCCAGTAGTTCCAGCTAATGTTCCTGTTCCTCCTACATAGCCAGCAGTAGTCCCAGAAGCCACATCAGCAACAACAGCAGTAGAAACTACGATAGCATCTGAAACAAGCATGAGCATGGAAGAAATGATGAAAGTTGTCAAGGAGCTTGAGCTTCAGGCTACAAAGATAAAAGAGGCCAAAGAGAAATTAGCCAATCTGGAAGGAAAGTATGACAAATCTAAAATGACAGTAGCTAAAAAGACAAGGGAAATTAAGGCCTTGAATGACAAAATTAAAGCCTTGGAGAAAGAGCTAGCTTTAGACAAAACCCTGACTAAAATAAAGAAGATTTTGTGGGCCAAGATAAATCAGTCAATCACTGGCCAATGGAGGTCAATTCAATCAATGTATGAACATGTAGAACTAATTGGCAAAGCTCAGTTTGAAACTCAGAGAGCCAAAACAACGTTGGGAAACATGCCTGAGCAGGCCAACAAAATGATCAACTTCTTGAATCATCAAACCAGGGAAGAACTGGCAACATTACAGATTATAAATAGAACAGATGCCATACTGAAAGCCAAGAAAGTGCTGACTTTAAGAAGTTTTATTCAAACACTAGAAGCAAGATGTCGAGAAATCCAAAAGGATGTAGATAATTTTGAAATAAAGCTTGCAGCACTGTAGACTAGAGGATTTCCCAGCTTATTAACCAGCTCTGGAAGGTTATTAACGCGTTACCAATATGAAACTAAGATCAATAATTATGTCACAAATCAGCTTACTGCTTCATCAAGTTCTTCAGCACAAGCAGGACCTCCTACAAGACAGACTCTCTATAATAAGATGGAAAAGTTATTTTACATGGAACATGAAGTCAACCACCTGTTTGAGATGCCTCCTAATTATTACAAGTCTATAGAAGCGGATGAGACACTCATCAAGATACAAAGGCATCAGCTTCCTCCTGAAGATTGGTGGCTAGCAATGCTGGCCATTTTACCTAGGTGATACCAGTCTTTGGCCCCTTTTTCAAATTTTTAAATGCCATGTCAGCTACAGGTCAATAGTAAGCACCGGATAGAGCACAAGAAAGAACAGATGGAGCAGGTCAAATCAATGACAAGGCAAAGGGCTGGAAAAGTAAGCCCAAAAAGTGCGTATTTTGAAAACACAGCCTCAGCTGACTCAAATGGACTCAAAAGTCAACATTTTTTGACAGAAAAGAACAACTCTTACATTTGTATTTACTTCAGCATTTACTTCTTCACCAGCCACTCCTTAGGAGTTGGTGAAAGAATTTATGAGTTAATAACTCATTCTAGATATTTTGTATCTCCTTTTTGTATATATATCCCCTCATAGAATGTATTTGGGGTTGGTTGATTAATTCACTTCATGAGAGACTCGCACTATATATCGAAGAATTTCTTTAATCAAAGACTGCTGAAAATATTGGAGGACTGACTGTCTGCTGTGTTCAAATGGTTGAAGAGTGACTGTGGAATTCTTGTGCTGCTATATGGGACAATAAGTTTTTCTTCATTATATTTCATTTTATATATATGTTTAACCGTGATCGTATCATCGTCTAAATAATAGGAAAAATGGATAGCCTAGACTTTGCTTAACTGCACTCTATGCTCAATTTCTGTTGTTTCTATATGTTTTCCTCTGGATTAGCTGCGAATGTTAATTCCTTTTGGATCATATTTCCCCTAATTCACACATGTATGACAGTTATCTAGGAATTCTTGACTGCTCCTAGATAGAGCTCATTCACCTTCCCTCTGTTAGGTTGAAGAGAGATTCTTAATTGCCTCTCATTCCTTAGCCCTCATTCCATTCTTATTTATCCTGAATGTTGTTTCATGTATAGCTATCCTGCTTTATAGTCTCCTTGTGACCAAGAAAACACACCAGCAGCCTTACTTCATGACTCCATGCCCAATGGTTTGAATCTCCTACACTATGCATGCCTCCCTACTTGAAGATCATTAATCATCCCACCAAAACTTAAACAAAACACAAATAACTCCATAACTAGCCTAAAATCCATGAAACAAAGCTAAATCCTAAAGAGAGAGCCCTCTCTGATTGCAGGTAGGCTAGGACCTGCAGTCCAAGGATTGGTTTGTGGTTACCTCGGCCGTATTCCCTTGGGAGTCAAAGGGAACAACCTGAGTGTTAACAGAGAGGTTGCACAAAATGTGGAACAACCATCCAAAAGGAGAGAAGCAAGCTTATTTGATCCAACAGCCAACCCTAGGACCGCCCATGAAGTTGTTAGACTTTGAAGCTTCAAAATTTTGTTTAAAAAAATCACCAAAAGTAGCTTGTCATGAGTGCAACACAGAGATAGAGCGACGAATTCGCTAGGGCTAATTCAATCTTGGCCATCTTCACGGGTGGAATGACTGCTGACCCATGATGACCCAAAAACATAGGTAAAAAAGGGTCTACTCTAGGAGTAATGAACTGAGATATTCTTCCCGATATGACAAGGAAGACATTGACACATAACTTACAACATGACACAAGGAAGATGTCAATAACACAAACCAGCAGTGTCCAGCATCAGGGAATGTGGGGTCGGTGACAAATTACTGTGTAACAATCACATGGAATAACACCTAAATCATATAGTATAAGACTTATCACTTAGTGCCACAATTTATTGATCTTATTTGTTCTAGCTTCAGTAGCTCCTTACACTCTACTTCCAACAAAAAGTTTACTCTCCACATTCTATGGAAATCCTAATCAATACATCGAAGAAGTAACAAAGAGAGCTAACCAACCATCTTATTGTGTGTTCCTTTCTTCCCTAATATTTTTCATTGTTCTCCAATCTTCATCGACTTATGTTCTCCTCCTTACATATGTAGTGTCTCGACCTTTCACTTTCCCTTGTTCTAAGGCTATTGTCCCCATCCTCAATCCACAAGGGGGATGGGGATGGGTGTGATCTTGTGTCCACACTACCCAATCCCATCTCATTACAACCTATCAGTGAAGTTGGTTGATTGGCCTACAATGGCCTCCAAAATATAATGTAGTTGGCTCTTGATTATTTAAGGCACACAACCTACCTTCCCTTTAGATAGTGGATCCATGGTTTCCTTCCCTTCAAGCCAAAATTAAATTAACATTTTACTTTCACGTGTTTACATGGTTTTTATTTGGCTAACAATGGCCCTCACACTAGCAAGACATAGTTATATTTACAAACATGGAGTGAAATGAAATGGATGTTACAGATCCCACCCCCTTAAAGTAACACTGTCCCTTGGTGTTCTATAAATAGAGAAAATAAAATTCAGATTTATATTCACAACCCTTTACATCCATTTATACATTAAAAAAAAATGGGTAAAGAACCCCCATTTTTCTTGTAATATTTTAGATTATTTCATTACGTAAAAAATGCTTCCATTGCACCTTGACCTACTCTATTACTTGGTTGTGCAATGTGTTTTATCTCTGGTCTAATATGCATAGTGGTTTTTCTTGGAATTATCCCTCAAGTTCCACCTATTTAAAAAAAAAAAAAAAAAAAAACTACATTGAGTTCTTTCATTGTCGGTGGCAAGGCTAGTCTATAATCCATTGGTCCCACTCTTTTTAAAATTTTAAATCGCCCACAAAATTTGGGTGCTAAGTTAGCACAATACCCCACTTTCAATGATCTCTTTCTTGGTATGATTTGAAGGTATACAAGTCTTCCCACTTGGTGTGCATTATTTGCTGGTCTACATAGATCTTTTACCTATCCTAGGTTTCCTTTAATCTCTACTTGGTTTTAAGCACCTATTTCTCTATTTCTCTGAGCATGTCATGTCCAAGAACAATCTATTAATTGGGTCATTCCAGCTAATGGTAGTGTTTCATTTTCTTCCATACAATGCCTAAAAAGGGTTTATCTTCAATGACTCTTAGTACCTGTTGTTCTATGCAAATTAAACTTATGGTAGGAATTATTCCCTCATCTTTGGCTAATGCATGGCATACATCCTTAGCACATCCTTTAAAATTTCGTTTACCCTTTCAATTTGGCCATTTTTCTAGGGATGATGTGTTGTACCAAAATCTAGGTAAGTTCCAAAGGCAACAAACAATTCCTTCAAAAAATTTGATGTGAACTTTGCATGTCAATCAGAATTGGTTTCTTAGGTATGCCATGTAATCTAAGTATTTCCTCCATGAAAACCTCAACGATGTTAATGGTTGTGTGGGTGAAATTCCTTACTCAAGTATTCCACTACCACCATAATGGCATCATGATGCTTGGATGTCTTTCGCGGTCTTGTAATGAAGTCCATAGACATGATTTCCCATTTCCATTTACAGATTGGAATTGGCTATAATAATCTTGGTGAGTGTCTACATTCTATTTTGATTTGTCAGCATTATAGGAACACGATTAAATATTTTGATTTGTCAGCATTCTAGGCACGTGATAAAATATTCAATGACTTCCTTCTTGATTCTTGGCCAATAGTATGAATTCTTATGGTTATTATAATTTTATGATAACTAGGATGAACTGAATAAGGTCTTTTACGAAACTCATCCATTATGAGCTTCTTCAAATTGGTCATCATAAAAGGCACATACCATCTACATTTGAACAACAACATGCCATTGTCAATGAACGTGTACTTCTTGCTCATTGGCACCTCTAGTTCTTGATGTAAGCATTCCTTCACATATGTTGTCATGTTTGTGTTGCCATTGATGTCACATGTTGAAGTCATGTACCCATGAGTCTATATGTCAGGTCTTGAGTATGTTCTATACATGTTGAAGATTGTCATGCTGATGTAAAATGTTTGCATATGTCTCAGAAGGTCTGTAGGAGAGGTTTCATCAGGTAATAAGGCCTCATCTAAAGCTGAGCTACACTTTCTCTAGAGGTCTAGTTGATGTTGAGTGTAAAGTCTTGTTGAGATTATGCAGTTGGGTTCCTAATCTCCAGATGTGTTTGGAAGGATGGTTTATAGAAACTTTCACTCCCCTAAAGTTATGTTGCAAGTTTGAGGGTTGGATCATTGTTTAAGCTATTCTTTTCACCAGTTTCATGGAAGGAGACTCATTAGAGCAACTAGAACAATCCAGTCGCTTGGAGGATAGGCCCATGTGAGTGACCAGCCTTCCAATCAAATTTTTCTAGGATTGTGCATGTGACTGGGAGATTTTATGAGATTTTCTTTGGATATCTCATGCTCCTGTAAAATTAATTTGTTTTAGGTGGATTATATTGTCGAAATTTTCCAAAAAAAGGTCAAAATAAGTCATGGGGCCTCTAGAAGATTGTTAAAGTTGAAACCATCAAAGGGCTAGTGGAAGAAGTGGTTCAATATGGTCAAGTTGAAAATCTTAATCATTTATGAAGTGTGTGAAAAAAAAAATTGTGAGCTTCGTCATCAAAAAATTCAATTTATTTAACCATCTATAGATTCCACAAATATGAGAAGGAAATAATCTCATTAGTTGGTTCGAAAGAAGGGTGTGTGATTGAATGTGCTTGAGTTGCAAGTGCACAACCAATGAGTTTTGTAGTGAGTTCAAAATTTCAAAACTGGAGTGTGCTTCAAAGAATAATCTTCAGCAAGATTTCCAAGTACTGTGGAGTGATTGAAAATGAGTTTGGAGAGTGTGTGTGGAGAGAATTTTTCTCTCAATTGGAGTGTATATTGTGGATGCATGAGTGTGTTTATTTGTTGCATGTTCTGTTTATGCAACAATATTTTCTCATTTCCAAATCATATCATTTTAGAGCACAATTATTTTTGGGTGTAGTGGGGGCTTAAAGCTGAGTGAATATTTTTTGTCTATTGTAGGAGTGGGTGCTCCAAGTTGGTTGTAGCCAACATTTCTCATTCAGTCAAGCAGTGGGTGCTCTATTACTAGTGGGTGCTACTGATGAATGCAATGAGAAAATTTTGAAGCAATAGATAATAAGAAGTAGCAGCAAACAATTTGGTGGTTTTTTTCCCTAGAGGGGGGGGGGGTTTCCACCTAAAATCTAAGTTTCTATATGTGATGCTTATTTATGTTTTTCATGTGCTTCATTATCTTATATATTTCTGAAGAAGGTTTATTTGCATAAATTATTTTTATAATATTCTCGTAATATTGATTCATCCAGCTAATGGTAGTGTTTCATTTTCTTCCATACAATGCCTAAAAAGGGTTCATCTTCAATGACTCTTAGTACCCATTTTTCTATGCAAATTCAACTTATGGTAGGAATTATTCCCACATATTTGGCTAATGCATGGCATACATCCTTAACACATCCTCTAAAAAAAAATTTACCCTTTCAATTTGGCCATATGTTTAAGGATGATGTGTTGTACCAAAATCTAGCTAAGTTCTAAAGGAAATAAACAATTCCTTCAAAAACATTGATGTGAACTTTGCATGTCAATCAGAATTGATTTCTTAGGTATGCCATGTAATCTAAGTATTTCTTTCATGAATACCTCGATGATGTTAATGGCTTTGTGGGTGAACTTCCTTACTCAACCATTCCACTACCACCATAATGGCATCATGATTCTTGAATGTCTTTCGTGGTCTTATAATGAAGTCCATAGATATGATATCCCATTTCCATTTACGGATTGGAATTGGCTATAATAATCTCGGTGAGTGTCTACATTCTATTTTTATTTGTCAACATTCTAGGCACATGATAAAATATTCAATGACTTCCTTCTTGATTCTTGGCCAATAGTATGAATTCTTTATGGTTATTATAATTTTATGATAACTAAGATGACCTGAATAAGATCTTTTATGAAACTCATCCATTATGAGCTTCTTCAAATTAGTCATACAAGGCACATACCATCTATACTTGAACAAAAACATGCCATTGTCAATCAACTTGTACTTCTTTCTCATTACAACCTCTGGTTCTTGATGTAAGAATTCCTTCACATATGTTGGCATGTTTGTGTTGCCATTAATGTCACATGTTGAAGTCATGTACCCATGAGTCTATATGTCAAGTCTTGAGTCTATTCTATACATGTTGAAGGTTGTCATGGTGATGTAAAATGTTGTCATATGTCTTAGAAGGTATGTAGGAGAGGTTTCATGAGGTAATTAGGCCTCATCTAAAGCTGAGCTACACTTTCTCTAGAGGTCTAGTTGATGTTGAGTGTGACATCTTATTGAAATTATGCAGTTGGCTTCCTAATGTCAAGATGATTTTGGAAGGATGGTTTACAGAACATTTCACTCCCCTAAAGCTATGTTGCAAGTTTGAGGGTTGGATCATTGTTTAAGCTATTATTTTCCCCAATTGCATGGAACGAGGCTTATTAGAGCAATTGGAACAATCCAGTCACTTGGAGGATAGGCCCATGCGAGTGACCAGCCTTCCAATCAATTTTTTCTAGGGTTGTGCATGTGACTAGGAGATTTTATGAGATTTTCTTTAGATTTATCACACTCCTGTAAAATTAATTTGTTTTAGGTGGATTATATTGTCGAAATTTTCCAAAAAAGGTCAAAATAAGTCGTGGGCCTCTATAAGGTGGTTAAAATTGAAACCATCAAAGGGCTAGTGTAAGAAGTGGTTTGATATGGTCAAGATGCCAATCTTAATCATTTCTAAAGTGTGCGAAAAGTTTTTTTGTGAGCTCCATCATTTGAAAAATCAATTGATTTAACCATCTATAGATTCTACAAATATGAGAAGGAAAGAATCTCACTAGTTGGTTCGAAAGAAGGGTGCATGAGTGAGTGTGCTTGAGTTGCAAGTGCACAACCAATGAGTTTTGTAGTGAGTTCAAAATTTCATAATTGCAGTGTGCTTCAAAGAATAATCTTCAGCAAAATTTCCAAGTAGTGTGCAGTGATTGAAAATGAGTTTGGAGAGTGTGTGTGGAGGGAATTTTTCTCTCAATTGGAGTGTAGCTTGTGGATGCATGAGTGTGTTTATTTGTGCATGTTATGTTTATGCAACAATATTCTCATTTATAAATCATATCATTTTAGAGAAGAATTGTTTGTGCATGTAGAGGGAGCTTAGAGCTGAGTGCATGTTATTTTTCTATTGTAAGTGGGTGCTCCAAGTTGGTTGTGGCCAACATTTCTCATTTAGTCAAGGGGTGGGTGCTATTTGATGTAATGTAATGAGAAAATTTTAAAGCAATAGATAATCAGAGGTAGTAGCAAACAGTTTGGTGGTTTTTTTCCCTGGACGGGGGGTTTTCCACCTAAAATCTAAGTGTCTATATGTGATGGTTATTTATGTTTTTCATGTGCTTGATTATTTTATATATTTATGAAGAAGCTTTATTTGCAAAAATTATTTTTATAATATTCTTGTAACACTTATTCAACACCCACAGCCTTCCCACCCCTCTCAATATTACTCTTGTCTAAAAATTGGTATCAGTGTCAGCTCCTTTGTTGTAGCTTAACCACTGAAAGAAGAATTCAAGAAGACACATTGGCTAGCCACGATGTGAAAGTTCCAACGTTTAATGGTGAATTATGGAAGATGAGAATGGAGGGGCACCTCATGAGTTTAGGTGTTGATTTTTTCTCTACTATGGTGATTGGTTACTCTGTTCCTGATGTTCTTCCTTCAATCCCTAATGGAAAGAATATTTTTCAAAACAATGCAAAAGCAAGAAATCCCATTATCGCAACACTTAGTGAGACTAAGCTGATAAAAGTCATGCATTGTGAATCAACCAAAGAATTTTGTGAGAAACTTGAGAATAGCTATGAAGGTGATAATAAGGTGAAGAAATTGAAGATCCAAACCTATAGGATGAGGTTCTAGAGATTAAAAATTAAGGAACATGAAAATATTACGAAATATTTTCAAAGAGTTGAAGCAGTCACCAATATGATCAAGAGCATAGATGAAAATTTTGAAGATGAAATCATTATTGAGAAAATCTTGAGGTTTTTACCAGTAAGATTTAATCCAAAGGTTTCTGCTAGTGAGGAAATGTTAGATTTGAGCACTCTCACTATGGAACAATTTCTTGGAATTATTACATCTTACGAGATGTGTAGTGCAGAAGAGAAATATGAATCTAGTGAAGCTACATTCAAAGCCTCCAAGAAGGTCAAATCTATTACCAAAAATATCAAGAAACTACCAAAGAAAATAAAGGAAGAGGAAGAATACTCTAGTAGTGAATCTCATGAAGAATTTTCTCAGTTTTCCAATAAATTGAAGAAAGGTACTGGAAGGTATAAAGGTATGCTCCTTTCAAGTGTTTCAAATGTGGCTAAGTTGGAAATTTTTCTACAAAATGACAACACAAAAGAAGTAAAAAGGATATGAAGAGCAAGGATAAAACCCAGAAATTTTGAAAAGCTAAAGTTCAAAATAGATGGAGTTATTACTCCAAAAAAGAGAGTGATATTTCAGATGAAAACAGTGAGAAATATTCATCATAAGTAGAGGAAGAGCACAATGAGTGTGTTCTTGTGGCTCTTGAGACCAAAGATGAATCATATCTAGAAGATGGAGAGACTGATTATGAAAGTGAGCTCATTTTTTCACTTGATGAGTTGTACAAAGCTAGAAACAAAAATAAGCAACTGAAAGGGGAAAGTGCAAACTAAATGGGAATAAACCCTCTTTGGTTGTTGATTCTTTGAAGATCCACTTGGATGAGATTGAAAAATTCAAGGAAAGGTTTCTGCAACAAATTGAGATTTAAAAAAATAATCTAGCCGAGTTGGAGAAAGAAAAAGAACATTTGAAGCAGAATGTTGGAGGAGCTCCTATTGCATGCACTCATGAACAAGACATCATATTCTTAAAGAGAGAATTGGAAGAAGCTAAAATGAAGGAAAATGTGCTCACTAATTAGCTAGAAGAAGCTAAAGAGAATTGTCACAAACTTGAGGAAGAAATTGTTGCATTAAGGGCCAATCTATCAAAAGAAGAAACTAAATCGTTTCTAAATCATAAATTTATCAAGGGATCTGAAACCTTAAAAAATATTCTCAACATGAAAAGGTCACCGGAGGACAAACCTGGGTTGGGTTTCAATCCTCCTCTACAAAATGTCAAATATCATCCAAGTACCAAATATTCAGATGCATTGAAAGGCAAATAAAATCAATCAAATATTGTTGCAACTAGCAATAATGTGAAAAAGAATGAGGTTGAAAGCAAATCAACAAAAAACCATCAAGTGAAACAATCAAGATCCTCAAATTTCACTCCTCCATCATGGCAACAAAAAGTCAAGTAACGTACTCAATTTTATGGTTATTGTTTTGCATGTAATAATTTTGGAACAAAGCCGTAAATTGTAGGTTGAAGGTATTTCCTACAAGAAATTTTGATATATCTAGATTTGCTCAAGATCTAAATTTTTTGCATGCAAATGGAAATAATTCTTTTGCTCCACTAATGAATGAGATCGAGTGTTTTAGATGCAGTGATTTTGGTCACAAATCTAGTTAATGCATATCTAGCCTTCCCAATTCCTTCATGCATCACTCTCAAGAGAAATCTAATCAGCATCACTCTCAAGAGAAAAATGTTGAAAATTGTGAGCTTGCTTTGATAGCTCATGATGAACATGAGAAATGGTTTATTGATAGTGGTTTCTCCAAGCAGATGACCAGTGATAAGAGAAAATTCTTGCAACTAAAAGAATACAAAAAGGGAAGTGTCGATTTTGGAAATTATGTAGTAGATACCATCAAGGAAAAAGGAACAATTAGATTGGAGAAGAAGAAAAAAGCTCAATATCTTCTTTATGTTGATGGTTTGAAGCACAATCTCCTCAATGTGAGTCATATGTGTGATAATGGGCATGAGTTGATTTTCATATCTAAAGAGTGTGAGGTCAGAAATGCTAAAGCAGGAAATATAGTGGGAAAGGCCATTAGAAGTGACACCAATATTTTTTATGACACTAGATACAATTGTTGCATGAGAAAATAAAAGAATCTTGGTTATGGCATAGAAGATTAGGAGAAATTTCAATATCTTAGAAAACAAACGGTGTTATGCCTTTTCAAAGCTATTAAGGATTTTTTCAAGGAGTTTTTTGTTGTCATATGGCTACTACCAAGAGCACTTTTAGATGAAAAATTTGGATAATGGGTGGTGATTGATTATTTGCATGATTTTCAAGGAATTATGAATTGTTTTCTTGTCTCTTCTTGCTTCATTTCAATATGGTTTGCTTCTCCATGTACATTTATTCTTCAAAATGGTGGGATCTCATATATATTAAAGGGGAGAATGTCCAACGGCTCAAGGGGAGTATTTGTTGCACCTGTTCAGGGGGGGGGGGGGGGGGGGGGGTACTTCATTTTTGGTCTTGTATCACATTGTTGCTATGTGATTTTTATTTCCATGTAAAACCACTTTCCATTGATGTCAAAGGGGGAGAGAGAGTGAATTGTGTATGTACTCAGCATCAGATTGTTGTATGTAAATGTATTATTTATTTTCAAAAGCTATAGGTTGACATCATTTGCAAAGGGGGATTTTGTTGGCACGTTTATGTTGCCATTGGTGTCACTTATTGAAGTCATGTATTCATGAGTCTGTATGTCAAGTCCTGAGTCTATTGTATACTTGTTGAATGTTATCATGTTGATGTAAATGTTTTCATATGTCTCAGAAGTTTTGTAGGAGAAGTATCATGAGGTAATAATACCTCATTTGAAGCTTAGTTACAGTTTTTCTAGAAATATAGTTGATGTTGAGTGTGAAATCTTGCTGAAATTATGAAACTAGATTCCTAATTTCAAGATGAGCTTGGAAGGATGATTTATAGAACATTTCACTCCCCTGAAGGTCTATTGCAAGTTTGAGGGTTAGATCCTTGTTTTAATCTATGCTTTGCCACATTCGCATGGAAGGAGGCTCATCAGAGTAATTGGAATAGTATAGTCACTTCCAGGACATGCCCATGCGAGTGACCAATGTTCAAGTCAAATTTTTTTGGGCTTGTGCGTGCGAATGGGAGTTTTACAAGATTTTCTCTAGATTTTTCATGCTCCTATGGAATTAATTTGTTTTGGCGTAGTATATTGTCAGAATTTTCAAGAAAAATGTTGGAATAAGTTGTGGGGACTCCAGTTGAAACCATCAAAGGGCTATAGGAAGAAGTGGTTTGATATGGTCAAGATGCCAATCTCAATAATTTTTGCAATGTGTAAAAAGGTTTCGTGTGAGTTCCATCTTTTGAAAAATTAATTGACTTAACCATCTGTAGATTCTACAAATATGAGAAGGAAAGAAGATCATTAGTTGGTTTGAAAGAAGGGTGTGTGAGTGAGTGTTCTTGAGTTGCAAGTGCACAACCAGTGAGTTTTCCAGTGAGTTCATAATTTCAAGATTGCAGTGTGCTTCACAGAATAATCTTCAACATAATTTCACAACAGCGTGTAGTGATTGAAAATCAGTTTGGAGAGTGTGTAGAGAGAATTGTTCTCTCAATTGGATTGTGGATTGTGGATGCAAGGGCGTGTCTATTTGTTGCATGTTTTGTTTATGAAACAATGTTGTCATTTATGAATAATATCATTTTAGAGAAGAATTATTTGTGCTTGGATTAGGGGCTTCAAGCTGAGTGCATGTTATTCGTCTATTGTAGGAGTGGTTGCCCCAAGTTGGTTGTGGCCAACATTTCTCATTCAGTTAAGGGGTGGGTGTTCCATTTCTAGTGGGTGATAGATAATTTAATGTAATGAGAAAGTTTTGAAGAATATGTAAAAAGGAGAAGAAGTAAACAGTTCAGTGGTATTTTTCCCTAGAGGGGGGTTTTTCCACCTAAAATCTAAGTGTCTATATGTGATGGTTATTTTTGTTTTTCATGTGCTTGATTATGTTATATATTTATGAAGTTAATTTATGACGAATTTTTATTTGAAAAATTTATTTTTATAATATTCTCATAATACTGATTCAACCCCTGGCCCCCTCTCAGTATTACTTTTGTCTGACAACATATTGGAAATTCTCATCATGTTGCAATGCCTCTTTGATCACTGTGTCAGCTTCAGAAGTTCTCATGGCTTCCAAGTGAGCTACTTGTATACTTCTACTAAGTCCGTCTGCTACGTTGTTTCCTTTCCCTTAATATGCTTGATCTCCAAATAAAACTCACTAATTAGGGCCAACCCATCTAGTTTTCCTATCATTTAATTTAGGCTAGTCAAACAAGTATCTCATCCCTCCATAATATGGCATCAACACAAATATGCTTCTGTTGTAGCGGTGACAACCACCCTCCAAAATTTTGCATTATATTTGTTTTGGAGCCTTCCTACCAACCATCCTAACAACATGTCTTGCATAGTCAATTACATAGGATTCATTTTTTTTAGTAGCTTGTCAACCTATGCATGATAGTTTGTTTCACTCCCCTCATAGGCTGCCTTTTCAGAATTGGACCAGCTGTTGGCTAAGCATCTCCCTCAAAAAATTGTGCAATTATGGAGAGGAACCAGTATTCCCTCATGCAATTGTGCAAATCTATTGGGAAACCTGCTGGGCCTAGAAATTGTGCAATCCAGTCAAGCAACGTTAAGAAAATTGTGAAATCTGGTTCAGCAGTGCATCTTAGCATATAAATTACACAATTTTGGGCAGCAATCGACTGCTCCTCCCAGAAATTGCACAAAAATCCCTCTCAGTCAAGCAAGTTGTTGCATGTGCTTTCAGGTTGACCATTCCACCCAAGACCCAGAAAACTTGACTTTCATGCATCAGCTTCTTTTCCCGAAATATCAAAAATCTACATGCAAAAAGAATCCCTAGATTTTAAGGATCTATTTTTAGCAACTAGAGGTTGCATACAAATATCATTTTAGAAACTTTCCTTCAAGTGTCGATTTTTCCTAGATTTGTGGCACGCATGTCATGAGCCTCAACCTTATTTATTCGATGCTTTAGAACTCATTCTTCAAATCAATCTTGGAGCTTTGACCTCCCATGGCACATCCAGGAGTCTTTGGCACATCCAACTCAGCTATTTCTGGGTAAGCCTGCTTTACTTGTCTTTTGTAGCATTTCTGTCACTTTTTATGTTTTGTCTTGAGTGAGTGTTGTCTGTTTTATTTCTATGAATGTCGGTTGTCATTTGCATGCATGTTAGCCTTTACAAGCATCATTTGAGTTTTAGTTTGCATCTAATTGTTGTCGCATGCATGACACTATTTTGCATAAACGGTCACCGATTCGGTGACTCGTTTCACACACATGCATGTTGTTCCATTTTTTGAATCTTGCATTTGTTGTTTGCATGTATGATCATACACTCCTGCTTACAGTCAGTATCACTATGCATTCACATCTTCATATGCTTTCAGTTGTCCGTTGGCGGGTCTGGGCAACCTTGGCCCGAATTCTGCCTTGCCCAGATAACATTGCACAATTCTAAGAGGGAAGGCTCTGCCTTACTCCTATAAAATGTGAAAATCTAGCCAGACAGTGTCCTCTAGTCTGGCTTTGCACAATTCTAAGAGGCAGCATCTGCTGGCCCAGAAAATTGCACAATCTAGTCCCTGGGCTTAGATCACTTGCCAGCTGAAATTGTGCATTGTGCAATCTCAGCATCTAGCAGGCCATTCTTGATTACATATTACAGAATTCCTATATTCATCTAGCCTCCCAAAAGTCCAGACTACCTTTTGCGCAATTCCATCAGTCATTCTCCTGACCTCCCAATGAAAATTGCACAATCCTTACCAGTAGTTCCCCGACTATGTTACATGTCAATCCTCAAGTTTTCTTTGGTTTTAACTAACAAATTTCTTGCTATGCATGTCACGATGTCTCCAGATATAGCATGTGTTCATCTATCTCTCAGCAGTTTAGGATCAATGGCCTCCAAGAGAGGAAGGTTAAAGGAAACCAATGGAAGTGCAACTAGAGAAACAGTTGAGTGAATGTATATGAGTTTGCTAATATATGAAGACACCAAGATAATTGTAGACAAAGACATCAAGCTGAAATTAAAAGAGGTCAATAATGCATTCTCAGGCACATTTGGGGAATATGTTGAAGACCACCAAGTCTATGTTAACATTCACAAGTCTGGCTTGTACCGGATTGCATGCAGATACCTTACATTCCCATGCATGGACATGATACATTGGATTGTCTCGCACACTGACCCCAAGATGATGGTATTGAGTAGTGTCAGCAGGATAGATATTGCTACCTTTAGGGCACAATATTATCAACATATGTGCCACTTTCTGAAGCCAGTGATCACCATGGAGACACCTTTCAACATACCCAGCAGCAATGCCAACTCCATGGATATCTTGAAGAACTAGGTGAAGGAGTTGGCCAAATTCAGGATGATACATTACTAGATTTACAAGACAAAGATATTGGGAAGGCGTATCAATACTTGGTCATCTTTCCATGTTACTTGTATGGCCAAGAGAGCATGGAGACCTTCTCGTAGACTTGGGTGATCACGTTAGACCAACTAGCTAGTGAAGGTAAAGCATGCAATTGGTCTAACATGTTGGCTCACAGCTTGAAGGAACAAGTAACATGAGCTTGGAAACTACCCAAAGGTTAGCAAGCACAAATCTACATGTCCACTTACATCTTGGATGAAATTTGTGCCTGTCAAGAGTTCCCAGGCTTGAAGTGGGCATGGACATTAGCAAAATCCTCTGTGTACACTTATTGTAAATTTTTTTCCGAATGCAGCTTCCGCGGAGTCATCACATAGCTATTAGATCACTTTTTCACCCCTGTGTACAAGATGATATTTGAGCATGATCCACCTTTCATTTCAAAGGCATAAATGGAGGCACTAATCAATATAGAGGATTGGTATGCCTCACCTCTTGGAACCTTCATTCGGATGTACAGCATGGAGAAGCCTCCTCATGTTTTGTCAAAGTTTTCCATGGACAAGCTCATCATGCAAGAAGTGTCATACCACATCACAGTAGGACTCACCGCTAGGCTACACTGGAAGAAGAAGGAACCTTGGTCCACTCTTCCATTGCATATCAAGTTGTAAGAGATACAAAATCTCAAGCATGTGGGTGTGGAGATAGAAGAGTTAAATAAATTAACGTTTGGCACCTGAAGCTTCAATCTGTATGACCCACATTGTTTGTTGAAGGAATATTGCGGGAGAGTATAGCTTCCATGGATCCACAGGGCATGTCATTGTGCTGAGGAAGACCCATGGAGATATTGTCACAGCTTCTCTAGGCCCAATGAACCGGTCAGCATCATTGTGGAATTGTTAGCAAAGCAGCATGAAGCAGCATCCAGGAGAGCACCAGCAACAACGGTAAACATACTGGTGCGCGACAAAGGCAAGAGAAATATTGTCGATAGCACAGAGACAAAATAAAGCTACAAGTTCAGAGTAGACACACTTGTGCAGAAAGAAGCTTTGGCAATAGAGGCGAAGAGGAAATAGCGTGACAGAAGGACTACGCAAAGGCAAAGAGAAAAACAGAGGATGAAAGAAACAGTGAAGGAGTTGCATGAGTTGAAGGAGAAACGTCAAAAGGAGAAAGAGTTGCACAAACAAGAGAAGGAAGTGCAATAAAAAAATATAAAGTAGGGGGCACAACATACAAATATTGATCAAAATGCACCCGTACAGGTGGTAGACTCATCTGAGCAGCTAGTACAAACCACGCAGGGTGAGCCATCACAGGAGTAGGACTTCGCTCAAGAGATAGAATGAGTACTTGAGCAGATGGATACGAAGATGGATTAGCCATAGTTAGAGCAAGACATCAACCTCATGCCTTACCACCAAGATTTTGACCCATCGGTTTCACCGGATCCAGAAGAAGAGCAAGTCATGAGCGACCAAGGGGACACTGAGGTCCTTGGAGACAATCCGGAAGAAGAGATGCACAACATATCATTCGACGAGTCACAACATAGAGTTGTGCAATTGCATAGATTATCTACTCTGGATGTCCACACATCTCCTGCGTAGTTTTTGGAACAAGTGATCTTATCTGACATGGGCAAGCATCTAGTAGCATTGGTCGATGCTACTAGAGCATATGTCAAAGCCACTAGCTCAAGTGTTCACTTCTTGATAGTAGAGAATGAGCGAAAGGCTAAGGAGTTACAAACGGCCCAGCAGGGAGGAGAACTAGTTATAGTATCCACCCGAGCAGAGTTAAAGAAGGCAATACTGGATGAAGTATTGCCCCTTGAGACCATGTAGGCATCATATTCCAGATTTGGTACCGTGCATAAGGTAGTTGTCCATTTCAACAGTTAGTAGTAGCGATGTGCTAAGAGAGCACATATATTTTCAAACGTGCATTCTGTTCTTGACCACATGCAAACATGGACAATGAGATACAAGGGAGCCCCATTACAGTTGCCCAAGATGATGAAGCCCACAGCTATTGAGTTGAAGGCACGTATCCAGAGTCAAATCTGGAAATATGAAGAACTCTCATAGCTCATCACTAGTTTGCAGGCTTCCCATGATTGAGTGTTTAGAAGCATGGATATTGTTGTGTGCACACATGCGATCCCATCTATTGGAACACTCACCGAGGAAAAGACAAAGGCACGAGTCTGACTAGAGATAGACTCATACTTTGACGAGTTGATGCGCACAGCCACTAGCTCAGACTTGGTGATCAGTGTAGACATTATGCATCAGTATGTCATTGGTCTGACCACACTTAAGACAATGATGTGCATGTTATAAGATGAGTTGGACAAAGGAGCCAAAGCATTGTACTTGGATGCAATAGAGGCAAGAGTTTTTTTCTAGAAAGATGTTACCATAGAGTACACAGACACCACCACAGACTACCAAACGTGGCATAATTTTTCCACCATCAACCATCAAACGTATGTCAAAGAGTTGGTCTTCCAACAGTTGTCTGATTCATGGTGATGTCTTGTATGGATTACTCAAGCCTATTTTGTCTCACATGGGTAAATGTGCAGATTGTATGTAACATCTTGTCAAATGGAAGTTCAATTTTCGATAGCTAAATGTAACATCCATAGAGTAATTGAAGAGTCATGAGGGTAGATGAATAGTCACAAAGGGGAATGTCAAGGTGTTGAGCCTCGGTATTGCAACAAGAATGTTGCAACTCCCAAGGCTACCGACTTTAATTATCAACCCAGGGTTCGTACAAACTTAAGAGGTATCAGTACTATGTGTGTGGCATACAATGTGTTTTTTCTTTGCTGTCATGATGTAATGGAGTGCATGTACTAAAGCCAAATCCTAAACTAATTGCGGAAAATGAAATGTTTGAGATGGAACCTTAACCTATTGCAAGAAAGAAAGTACAAGGAAAGAGACTGAAATCAAGTGCTAAAACACACCATTTTCTAACTAACTGTTAAGAGTATTTGCTTCAAAAGAATGCTAAGTTAACATGTATGCAATCCTATTGTCCTAAGCATGCAGATTCAAACCATCAAACCTTCTACTGTTGTGCATGTAAATGAATAAAATAAATTTGTTTTTCTTTTTGTCTATTTTCATGTGAGAGTGTGAAATCTAATCTCTTTTGGTGATGTGGAAGGTGGCTTGGAGATGATGGTGAATGGTTAGAAGGCTTGGGAGACCCTTAGGTGACCATGTGCGGTTTCTAGGAGATTTTCTCTCAATTCGGCCTCAAAACAGGCCACTATAGGAAAACCTACAGGATGTACTAAAAACCTACAGGATCCCCTGAAAACCTACAGGACACAACTGAGAGAAAAACGATGAGTGCTAGAGGTGATGGAAGGCTTAGGGAATTTGGTTGGTGTATGTAATGGAGTTATAAAATTCCTAGGATCACTTAGAACTCAAAACCAAGGTTGGGAGATGGATGGATTTGCTCAAAAAGCTTGGAGAAGTTTCCTTGTGAACTGATGAAATTGGTGAGGATTTAATGACCAATAAAATCAAATCCAAATCCTATGGAACACATTTTTTTGTTAACTAGGATGTCTTAGGTCCCTATTCCAAGTGGAATCACTCAAAAATACCTTTGTTAACCCATGCAAAAAAAATAAAAACATTACTAGTCGAAAATCTAGAAATTCGAGAACTAGTGAGCTAGTAAATCTAAAACATGACTAACTAAATCAAGTGCAAATGCAATGGAGTAATTTTTTTTATGAACTAATATTTTTTTTTTATCTAATGCAAGTGGAATCAAATCAATTGAAGCTCATTAGCATGCTCTTAAAAAATAGCAGAAATTTATTGTTCTTTGCTAAAAAGGAGGTCCAGGTAGCTCAATTATTACTATGACCTTACAAAGCTTTTGCAAGGATTAAATGATGATTTTTATCCTACAAAAGAACTTACATCAACCATTTAACCCAATCCTAAAACAAGAAATCCTTAATACTAAATGCAAAAATGGAAAGAAATAAGAACAAGAGATGCATGTGAATAACAAGTGAAAAGAAGAAAAGAAAATGATACAAAAGGGCTATGAGACCCCTGGGATGGCCAAGCCCAAGGAAAATCAAAGACCTATGGCAGAGAACAAGATTTAGAAGTTGAACATGACACCAATCTTCATTATTTTCATCAATAGAATTACATCCCTGCAAGAAAATATAATGGAGTTGCAAAAATACAAGCTCTCTCCACAATAAGAGTAATGAATATATCCCGCTAGAGGAAAATTCAACTTGGTACTTATAAAAAATGATTAGGAATCATTCCCCACGAATGGAGGAAGCTTTCCCCACCAAAATCCCTTGATTAGTGGATCTAGTACCCAATACTAGGAATCTGCATTAAATGGCAGGGAACACATTCCTATATTTTCTCAATCATTCCCTAGAGGAAAGTTCGACTTGGTACTTATAGAAAAATTATTAGGAATCATTCCCCATGAATGGAGGAATTTTTCCCCACCAAAATCCCTTGATTAGTGGATCTAGTCCCTTCATTAGTGGAACACATTCCTAGACTTTCTCAATCATTGGAGTTCCACAATCTGTGCCATAATTCCATAATTTCTTGTTGATTTATTATATATTATTAATCCTCAAATAGTAGGGAACAAGTCCCTAAATTATCTCCTCCTCTAAATATTCATAATCTGCACAATATTCTCATAATATTCCACAAAAATAAGTAATATTAGGCACAAATATCCAATTATTCATAAACCTTCCTAATGAATATATTAAAGTTAAAAATAAATTATCTAATGCAATAAGAGAGGTTTAATATGTTGAAGGATGGTTATAGGCCTTAATTTATGTTTTAATTTAGAGGCATGGGCCTTAATTTATGTTTAATTTAGAGGCCCATCACAAGGGTCACCCCACCCTTTGCTATATATAGTACCTCATAACTCATTGTAGAGGCTTTTGGTTAGCCAAGCTTCTGATAGGAGTATCCTAGAGAAAGCTTGGAGAGTATTGTAACAAGCCTTGGCTTCTCCATACTGCAAAGCTAGTACATCTCTTTGGACGAGCAGGTGATAGTGACTGTAACGTTCTGCTATCAGGACTAGTGGTTGGTCATGGTTATACTGTATGATTGGAACTTTCACTTCTTAATATAACAGAGCCAACACATTTCATGCATACGTTGTTATTGTATCTTAGCTATCTTGTTTACTCTAATGATATATGTATTGTTTTCTTATGCATGCATGTATGGACTCTTTCTGTATAAGTATGTGTGAATCTTACTGTGATGTGTCGTTGGTTTAACCATCATTTTGGATTGTTAGCTAACTTGCTTTCCATTTTCTGATGCATCTTCGCTCATGTGTTCCCTTCCAAGTCGTATGCTTTCACAGGTTTCCAAGGGGTGCACTCATCCCACTTTCTGTGTGTTAGAACCATTCATGCACCTTCCTTGGCTTGTTGCACATGTCATACCCTTGCTACCAGCAAGGACATCTTAATTGCCTCTATGCGGAGCCGCGGTCAAGGCGATATCGTATGACCCATTGTTGGGACTCCTACACCAAATGGTTTGAGGTCTAGCTAGGAATTTTTATCAGGGATATCCCCTGACATGTTGTCGAGTCCAACACCATCAACACCTTCAAATAAAATAGTGCCTCCACATATTTAGTGCATGCACAATTGCTACTAGCTCCAAGTCGTGAACAACATAGTTATTCTCATGATCATTTAATTTCTTGGTTCATAGAAAATCACATGTCCTCCTTGCATCAGGACTCCACCTATTCCTTCCTTGTAGGCATATGTGCAAACTAGGAAATCTTAATCTAGGTATACTATTCTCGAAATAGATGCATGTATAACCTATCTTGATCTACTCAAAACTAGCCACACACTCCGATGTTTATTGGAATTTGACTCCTTTATTTTGTAAATTTGTGATTGGATGTCTAATCTTTGAAAATCCTTGAATGAATTGCCAATAATATTTGGCCAATTTGATAAATGATATAATATTAGCGATGTTTTAGGGATTAGGACACTCCATTATGGCCTTGATATTTTTTGGATCCATATCCACTGCTTCCTTTGAGATAACATGTGCCAAATATTGAAGTTGTAATTGGAATAAATTATATTTTCTAAGTTTGGCATAAAACTTGTGATCCATCAACAATTGTAATACTTGCTTCAAGTGCTCATCATGCTCTTATTTAGTTTGTGAGTAAACTAGGATATCATCAACAAATACCAACATGAACTTGTCTAAATATTGTCCAAGGGTGTTTTTCATCAATATAATAAATGTGTTTGGGGCATGTGTGAGCCTACATGGCACCACCACAAACTCATATTGTTTGTATCTTGTCCTGAATTCTCTCTTGCAGATATCTTAATCTTTATTTCTAATGTGATGATAACCAAATCTTAGATCTATTTTATAAAATAATACAACCCCTCTCATTTGATTAAATAGCTCATCAATTATGGGCAATGAGTACTTATTTTTCATCGTGGCTTTATTTAGTTATCAATAATTTGTGCACATCCACAATCTGTTATGCTTTTACTTCACAAATACTGTTGGGGCTCCTCGGGGTGAATGTTGGGCTAATATACCCCTTATGCAACATTTATTTCACTTGTAATTTTAGTTTGACCAACTATGGCATGCTCAAGTGATTTGGACCTTTTGAAACTCATATTGAATTCAAAATCGACTCAATGGAGAAGTTGATTTCCCTCTTAACCAATAGTCTGAGCAATGCTTCAGGGAATGCATCATTGTATTGCTTCAAAATTGGTTTCTCTTCATATCTAAGTTCATTGATTTCTTTTATATTAATCACTTGGATCATAAACAAGGCACACCCCTTCCTAATGCATTTCTTCAGTTGTAGTGGTGAAATCTACCTAACTAAGACATGATTTTTCACCCCTTGCAATGAGCATTCAAAATCAAGAGGCTGATTGAAATCAAGAACATGATTATGTATTCGTTCTCATTGTGGAAAACCAATACATAAGAAAATTTTTTGTTGGTTTTGGAAGAAGGAATAGAAGGAACAAAAATGAATCAACACAAATAAAAAATCAAGCAGCACAAATGAAGGTGAGACTATTGTTGTAGCTTCTGAAAGTGATATCTTATTTACTATTTCAGTAGAAGAGGAATGTTTATATACTTCCAACAATAGAATTGATTAGGTACTTTACCCTAGGGCATCTCACCATGTGACCCCATGAAAAATTAATTTTATTACATATGAAGTAGGTGATCATGGTAGAGTACATTTAGGATATGATAATTTTTGTAATATTGTTGGAGTGGAAGATGTTTGAATCAAGACAAAGGATGGACAGGGTATCTTTCTGAAACATGTTGGGCATGTCCAAGAGATGTGTATGATTTTTATCTCTATGGGATGATTGGATGATTAAGGTTGCTCCACAACCTTTGGGAAAGGTGATTGGAATATTCGTGAAGGGTCATTGGTCATGGCTAAAGGATTCAAGATAGTAACCTTGTATATAGTGAGGACAAAAAAATTATATTAGATGCAATAGTTGTTGCAAAAGAAGGAAAATTAGTGGAGTTATGGCATAAGTGCTTGGGCCACATGAGTGAAAAGGGCCTAAAAACTGTTTTTGGTAAAAAACCACTTCCAAGTTTGAAATCCTTTGAACTTTATCTTTGTGAACATTGTATTTATGGTAGGAAACAAAGAGTTTCTTTTATGAGATATGACCATGAAATTTTTTTTTTTATTAGAATTAATAAAATTTTATGCATTTGGGCCAGTGAACGTTAGTATTTAGAATGAGCCTCATATTTTTTCACATTCATAGATAATGTATCAAGGAAGGTTTGGGCCTAGCCTATCAAAAGTAAAGGTGAGGTGTTTGAGATATTTCAAAAAGTTCATTTTTTTTTTGAAGGGAGACTAACAAATTTCTCAAGTGTTTGAGGATATATAATTATGGCAAGTATTTCTCCAATGCACTCAAGAATTATTGTAATACATTTCCTAGTAGACATGAGAAGATTGTCCTCGATACTCCCCAACAAAATGGCACAACGGAAAGGATGAATCACAGTATCATGGAGAATGTAAGGAGTATGTTGTCAAATTTCAAATTGGAAAATAATTTTTGGGTATAAGTAGTAGGGACAAATTGTTATTTCATCAATTGCTCACCTTCTATAAACATAGATGGTGGCATTCTTGAAGAAGTTTGGAATGATAAGAAGGTAAATTATTGTCATTGGAATTTTTTTGAAGTGAAGTATTTATGCATATTCCCAAAGAGCATAGGAAAAAATTAGATGATAAATCAAGGAAATGTATTTTTCTACTATATGTAGATGGCGATTTTGGTTACAGTTTATGGGATATAATTAATCACAAAATTGTTAGAAGCATGGATGTAATATTTGATGAATTATGGATGTATAAAAGGCATGTAAGTGATATGGAGGGAAAGAAAATTATTTACAAGGAACAAAAAGAAAGTATCCCACCATTGCAAGAATATGGCCAACAAATTCAAGAACATGATGGACAACTAGTGGAAAATGATAGACAACAAAAAGAAGAAAACTTACCATAACCATTACAAGAGATTCAATTTTAAAACACACCAGCACAATTGGTTCACAAGTCTACTAGGCCTCATAAAGCCTCATAAAGGTATCCACCCTCAAATTTCATTTTGCTAACTAATGAAGATGAACCTCAATGTTTTTAGGAAGCTTGTGACATGGAAACTATCAAGGAGTGGAAGAAAGTAGCGGAGGAAGAAATGGACTTCTCGTTAGAAAACAAAACATGGGAGTTAGTAAAGCTTCCAAAAGGAAGTAATTCCTTACAAAACAAATGGATATTTAAGATTAAACATGATGGTGAGAGAATAAGGAACATACAAACCAAGGCTGGTGGTGAAGGGATTTATGGAAAAATAAGGTAGTGACTTTATAGAAAAACTTTCATCTATTGTTAAAATGTCAGAGTTATCCTTGGTTTTGTTGTTGCTTTAGACAAGGAATGTGAACAATTAGATTTGAATACAACACTCCTTCAGGGATAATTGGAGGAGGAAATTTATATGTAACAAATGAAATAATTCAAGGTAAAAGGTAAAGAGAACCTTATTTGCAGTTTAAAGAAAATCCTTTCTGGGATGAAACAAGAACCTCGCCAATGGTATATTAAATATAATTCTTTTCTGATGGAGAATGGCTTCAAAAGGATATAGGTTTATCATTGTGTCTACATCAAGATGTATGACCACAAAATTATATTATACTAATGTTGTATGTGGATGATATGCTAATTGTTGGATATGATAAAAAGATGATCAATAGGTTGAAGAAAGATTTGAGCAGTCAATTTGCAACGAAAGATTTAGTTCCAGCACAAAAATTATTGAGCATCATGGTTATGCATGATAGAAAGAACACAAATTTGTGGTTTTCACAAGAAAAATATATCAAGAAGGTGTTAGACATGTTCAATATGAAGGATTCCATACTAGTGGGTACACTCCTACTATCACACTTCAAACTTAACATTGATTTTTGCCCTTATAATGACAAGAAGAAGGAGAAAATGAGTAAAATCCATTATGCTTCAATGTTTGATAGCTTTATGTACCTATTGTTGAATGCTAAAATTGTCTTCTTGAGGAAACTATAACACTTCACATTTACTATATGAAATTGGGGATTGTCTTATTGTTTCAAGGTTGTGTGAAAAATATATACATGCAAGGGATGCTTTCTAATGTTGGTTGTAAAGTGGTAGTGTAATTAAGAAATCACACACAAATTTAGGCAATGAATTGAAATAACAAATGTGGCACCCAAATTAACCACATACCTCACATTGATAAAGTAACAAAAAAATCACCACACAAGGATTCAAGTCCTATCTTAACAAGCCAATCTTCTGCAAGTAAAAGCTACAACGATCATTAATCATTTTATGAGTAACCAGAGTGCATAATCAATAGTAACTCATACATTAATAACAAGAAACAAATCTTTAATAAACCAGAAGCTAATAATAAGTTATAGATAATGAAAAACAACATCAAAAGGAATAAGAAATAAACTTAGATACACTACAAGTATTAGCTCACACCATTACAGGAATTCACAATCTCATCCAGAAAATAAGTGCATATACCAATTGTTGTAAATGGAAACTATTATACAATCAAAACATAAATGCACTTGGCAATCTAGACTAGGGTTTTGAGTTAGGGTTTTGTCGCTGGTCACCATGGAGGGGCGCAGAGGAGGGAGTTCAGCTCCCTCCTACAGTCAAGTGGTTGCAGACAGAAGTAAGGGATTTCGATTGCATCACTTCAAGAAACCAATAGGGGTGGTAATAGAGGCTATGAATATAGAAAAATTGGAAACTATCAGACCTCAAGGATAGGAAGAGAATCATGAGGAAGCTAGTAAGGAGAAGAGGACAGAGGTTAGCAGTCAGAAAGTTGCTCCTATGAATACAACAAGGGTTTGTAAACCCAAGTCAACCACTATTCCTCGGGTTGTTTTAAGTGACTCAATGCTACAGGTGCACAGAGACCACATGGCGAAATATGCTATCATCTGTAAATGTATGGGGATTTGGCTAATGGAGAAGACTTTTCAAGCATCGATAAGGAACCACTGGAAACCAAAGGGAGAAATTAACCTTCACCTTGGGTCCAAGGGCTTCTTCATGGTGGTGTTCACAAGCTTAAAGGGTAAAGACAGAGTGTTCGAGGGAGGACCCTATTTTTACGCTTCTACAAGCCTTTATATGTGACCATGGGTAATGGACTTTGTACCAGGATGAGAAACGTTCACCTCAGTACTGGTATGGATAAGAATCTACTCCCTTCCTTTAGATTATTGGATTCCAGAGTCTCTAAAGGCTATCGGTAACAAGCTAGGGCATTTTATAAAAGTCTCAAATGCTACTCTCAGAGGCAAATACACTTCCATTGCCTAGATATGTGTAGAAATGGACTTATCTGGGGCACTTATGGATGCAATAAGTTTAGAAGTATATGATGAGGAATGGGTGCAGGAGGTGGACTATGAACACGTCCCTTTTAGGTGTTGTAAGTGCCATGAACATGGGCACCTTTACAGGGACTCCCCATTGAACAAGCTGGAGAGCAATATGAAAGCCACTACAGGCAAGGATCTTGAAGGTTTTACTAAGGTTGGGGGTAAAGCGAAAGGAGGAAAGTGGTACCAAAATAAAATTAATGAAGACAGACAAGTGAGCCACAACAATTTCAAGATCTTAGAAGAAGAAGTCGAAAACAACGGGACAAACCAGGAATCAGAGAATATTCCCACTAAGAAGGAAAGGGATGCTAATATGGAGGATCTACCACAAAACACCAAACAAAAGGATGATATGCCAATCATTATGGAGCTTAGTAGGGACCACAAGATGACCCCAGGTGAGGCTAGAATGGAAGACCATGAACTGCAGGAGATTCTAGAGAGGGAGAATTTAGATCTAAAAAATTTTATGGAGCAGGGAATCACTGAAGGAGTAGACTCTCTACCAAAAGAGGAGTTTGATAGGGTTGAACATATCTTCCTCTGGAGATCAAAAACAAAGTGTTATAGACTCAAAAGAAACCATGATAGCCACGAGAATATGGGAGTCAAAATGATGGAGGATACATTGATGCATTCTTCCAAGAACCCGAGTAGGAAAAGAGGAAGAAAAAAACAGAATGAGCTATTGAACAAATGTGGGAAACTTATGATTACCTCAGGTAAGATGAGGTATATTACCAGTTACTCCTTTACAAACATTTCTTAATGAAGCTTACAACCTGGAACATTGGGGGTATAGGAAGTAAAAGGAAACAAATAAATCTTAGCAGTAGAATAAAAGAAGAGAAACCAAATATGGTTTTCTTCTAGAAAAAAAATGTTTAATGGAAAAGATCAAAGAGATACACAGCAAATGGTTAATCAAGTATGAGTATCTAGAGTTTAAAGCCAATAACTTAGTGGGTGTTATTCTTACTCTATGGGATCCTCAAAAACTTGGAATCCTGGATGTTAAAGCTTCGAGGAACTATCTATCGTTGGTGATTCAACCTTTGGGTGATAAGGAGATCTACATGATCACTAACATCTATGGTCCTCAAAAAATAGAAGACAAACTTAAGCTTCTCACCTCCCTTGAGGAGTTGAGAGAGAGATATCCTGATATGCCCTGTATCCTGGCAGGGGATTTCAATATGATCAGATATCTTACAGAGAAAAAAGGCGATACCAGAAAACTAGGCAGAGACTCCATAGCCTTCTAGAACTTCATGAATAACATGGGGCTAGTGGACACCAAAACAGTAAATGGAACTTTTACTTGGAATAATAAGAGGGGAGGGGCTTCTCAAGTCACCACTAAACTAGATAGATTCATAATCTCAGAGGACCTCGTTCTCACAGACCTTGATATGTCAGCTTTAGTCCTTCCCTTGAGAGGCTCGAATCACTGGCTTGTCCAGTTTGAAGCTATTTTTATGGGTACACCGAGGAACAAACCTTTTAGGTTTGAAAATGTCTAGCTCTCTCACCTTCACTTCACTAACAATATTGAAAAATGGTGGATGAAAGATATGCCCGTTAAAGGCACCAAAATGTTCATGTTGTAGCAGAGACTTAAATACATCAAATCTAGGCTTAAATATTGGAACAAAAAAGAGTTTGGTAATATTTTTAAAGCCAAAAGAGAAGTTGAGCAAAAACTCTGAGGGATTAATCAAATCATCATCTCAGAAGGTTTTAACTGAGGAACGAAAAATTCAAGCTGACTCTCTTCAAAACAAATGGGAAGATCAGTGCATCCAAGAGGAGATTTTCTAGAGACAAAAATCGAGGGTGCCGTGGATTAGAGAAGGAGAAAGAAACATGAAGTTTTTTCATAGATCAACCTTGGATCGCAGATCTCATAAAAAAATTTCAAAACTTAAAGATTTTCAAGGGAAATAGATCATCTCTCACAAAGAAATGGAATCTTTCCTAGTTCAACACTTCCTTAGCATAGCAGAGAAGCCTCTTGTTGATAGATATTGATTCATTAACAAATTCACAAAGTTCATTCCTAAGCTTGTAACCAGGGAAGACAACCACAATCTTAACAAGCCAGTGTCTGAAGAGGAGGTTAGTGAAGTTATTAATGAGATGCAAAATGGGAAAGCTTTTGGCCCTAATGGTTTCAATGTGGACTTCTTCAAAGCTTCCTAGAAAACAATCAAACAAGATATCCTTGATGTTGTGGAAGATTTCAGTGTCAATATTTGCATACTTCCATCAAGGATCAAATTTGCTCTTTGTATTTTCATTTTAGGGGTCCCATACTGAAATTTTTACATCATTTCATTAGGTCATGTCAAAATGATCCACTGATGGTTGTATTCTCTTCAAAAATATATAATTTCTCCCTCATATATTATACTTTCTAACCCTTCTTCAGGTTGTCTTCAGTTATGGTTTCATGGTCAATTTGCAATCATGCTTTCATCAGGTCATAGGGCATGTTTCATTAGGGTTTCATTTCCAAGGTCAAGAGCATGATTTAAAAGTGTAAATAAAGGGAAACAAGGATATGAGGATGATAAATAAATCAAGCATGATGGCTAGTAAGTCATATTCACTATATAATTACCTTTTAAATTAATGTAATTTTCACCTCAAAAAACATGTTTTTGAGGGAAAAGAGAGTATTTTGAGTTAATTTGTATTTCTTATGTAATTTTTAGTCACTTTATGTAATAAATGATCCTGTCTACACCAATGCATCTCTCCTTGCTGCCATACAAAGAAACACTGCAAAAATCAGTTCAAGTTGAGTATTATCCACTTGAAAAGAAACAAAGAAGCAAAGGCATTAAAAACAGAGTTTTGAAAAAGGTCAAGAAACATTAGAAAGTGAGGTTTTCTAGTGAAAAATCAAAATTTACTCCTACATAAGGTGTCACATTTCATTTTCAAGTTCATCAATCTCATTTGGAAAAGAAGGAGTCAAAAGTGAAGAAAAGAGGAAATGTTGAGTGATTTTTGAGCAAAGGAGAAGTGACGCTCTATTTTTGGAGGTTGGCGCTACGCGTTTGGAGTAGTGGTGAAGTGGCGTTGCACTTCTATAGTCTGGCGCTACACATTTCAGGCAAGAGAGTTGGTGTTGTGCCTTAGGAGGTGGCACTGTCTGTTGGGAGGTGGCATTGTGCGTCTGGAGGTTTCCGCAATGTAAAATTACACTGCGTTGCGCATTGAGAGGTGGCACTGCGTGTCTGTGTTTGGCATTGCACGTTGATTAGAAACACCAAAAAGCCTCCAAACTTCTTAAAAACTTCCAAAAAACCCTCTCATCTCTCCAAAAAGTAAGTGCACTTCCTCTACCTCATCATCGAAGTTGCAATTGCAGTGTTTGAAGGAATTTACCGTGCCAAATATGAAACCCTAGTTTCTCCCTCCATGACATTCTAGAAACCCTAATCCCCTCTATTTTTCCCACCACCTATCACTAAAACCTACACCCCTTCCCTACATCACTCCATAACACCTATACCCCCTCATCCTTTATCTCACAAGTTATATTTCAAAAAGGGACCAAACCACTCTCCCTCACTTTCATAATTCATATCCTTCCCTTCATTTTCTAGTCTACCAAAATGCCTCACAAGGTCATCTCCCATTCCCTCACTTCTAAATCACTCTTACTCATTCTCTTTATCCCTTTTCTTGGAGTGTATAGACTCAAACCTTGCAAACATGGATAGAGAAGACTGAGACTATGAGGAGGAGGAAAGCGCAGGCAGTGACAGTTCGACAGATAGACCTCGGCATCAGAGAAAACCGCACAAGGGAGGCATAATTATTAGGGAAGAGCCATCAAACCTCATAGAATTGTGAGCCTCTTAGTTAGTTGTCACTTGTTTCAGACATCTAGGGTGCTATGAGTTTTGTGAGCAGGTAGAGAGAGTTCAACACCATCCTGAGCTCACCAGGCTCTTTGTAGCCAATCTTCGGGACAACAGGGTTACTCTTACTAGCGTGACATTCACAGTCTCACCCTACATTATTGGAGATACAACCAGGATTTCGAATGTAGGGGAGAAATGGTACAAGGCACCGGACTTGGATGACAATTATGATGAGCCTTATATCAAACCCAGGTACAGAAATGAGGTGAAAAGACTTTTTCCTTTCAGATTCCTTGAGGACAAGTATGCCTCCATGATGAAAATAATCATGAAATATTTCACTTGTGAGGGCAGATTTTCCAGGATGTACACCTATCACATCAGGCTTCTCATGCATTTTACTAGGGTGAGGATGTTAAGCCTCCATTATTTCTTGTTTAGGAATATTGAGAAGATGGCTCATTTTGTGCAAAAAACACCATACCCTCAGCAAATGAGCAGTCTCTACCATTATTCCCTGATCAAGATGATTGTGCTTCATTATCTTAGCCTCCTCAACATCTCTTCGGAGACATTCATTTCTCATGATATCTTCAAGGGTCCTCAAATTCCTCCACCAGTGTCTCAAGAATCAGGAGGACCTTCTAGCACTGCTCAGGTGAAAACAGATGAGGAGGCCAAAGAGACTAGAGCTACTGAGGTCCCTGGGACTTACATGGCATATCAAAGGGCTACAAGGAGATTATTTGCAGCTGATAGGAAATTGTTTGCTCCACATGATGTGGAAGAGACCTTGCCTTCTTCTTCAGCTCATAGGCAAATGCTAGCTCCACAGGGTGTGGAAGGGGCTTTGCCTTCTTCATCAACACAACAGGTACAAGTGCAGCAGCTGCACAACGAGAAAGAAAAGATATCAGAGGAGAGTTTTGATGATGAGGAGGAAGAGAGAGATTTTGATTTGACAAAGCATGATGAGCCTGAGCAGCATTGTACTCAAACAAATGACTTAGAGGCTCAAGATGAAGAAACAATAAAAGACATCATCATATGGGAAAAGGAGGCTCAAGTCCAAGCATTGATGAACAATTTTGAGAGAGCCAAGTATGTCATTACATATTTGGAACAAGTAAAAAGGAAGTTGAGGGACAAGAAGGTCTTCATTGGGCTGGAAATTCTCAAGGTAAAACGACAAAATGACAAGGAGGCATCGGTCACTTTTTCTCCTATTGAGAAGGAAATTGAGGATGATAGAGAGACTTGGCTTGAGAGAGTCAATTTTCACCTAGAGAAGCTATTGCAGAAGGCCAATAAGGAAAATCAAATGATCAGGCACATGGCCTACCACTACAAGACCAGGAACAAAATTTGCAACATGAGGATCAAAATGATGAAAGCTAGGCTAAGGCGGGCTCTAAAAGGAAAAAAAGAGAAGGATAGGCTTAGGTTTCTTGATGAAGCTTCCTTGGCTCCTCGATATGCTTGATGGTGGATCTACTCACCAATTTTGGTCAGGTTTGGAGGAGTTTTTTCTTTTTGCAAATTTTGGAAATTGGACACACAGAAAAACTAGCTCAACGCGCAGCGCCACTGGTGTTGCGCTTTTCCTAGGGACATCCAATGGACAAATGGATTGAATGTTTGGATTCTGAGCGATGAGTACATGCATCCTATGGATTTTCTAAGTTTTTGGGGCAGAACTGGTCCACCTAATGGTCAAAAAACACCATAAAAATGACCTTTCGGCCACTTTTTGGACACACACAAGCAATCTTGATAGAATCAACTTTTGAGGGTTCAAATGAACTTCAAATGAAGAACGTGTAGGTGTTTTGGAAAGTATACTTGAATACCTTTCCAATGTGCTATCATGAGCTCAATTGTGATGTCAGGAAGGCTTCCAAAAAGGACCTGAAAGTGGCACTGCACGTTGGGCCAGTGGCGCTGCGTGTAAGGTAAAGTTTGCACAGGATGGCCATTTCTTTGAGTTTTGATTGTGTTCATGGATTTTCTCTCATGGAGGAGGTTTTAATAATGTAAATGATCACTTGGCTTGTAAATATGATAGACATTTAGTAGTAGAGGGTAGATTCATTACACTAAAGTCAATTTGAGCTCAAATGAATCAGTTTTTCACTTTTGAAATTACTGTAGAATCCACAGTAAAAACCATTTTTCCGTCAACGTTTCAAATCCCAACTAGGATCCATCATCAGGACTGCTTGAATGCTTGATAGTAGAAGAGCTTAATTGAGACGAAGGTCTGCAACTCTTCTTGCTATCTTCACTCTAAATTTTTCGAGTAAAATGATTTAACTCCATGTATCCCCTTCGTATAGGGAAATGATTTTGGATTTAAGACATCTGTAGTTTTTCACTTTTAGAGGAAAGTTGTTAAGGTGCCTATATTCCTGTTTCTTGTTTATTTTTGGTTAGATTAGCTCCTCATCTTAGGGATTCGACCCCTGAGGATAGGAGGAGGTTGAAATAATGCCTATACCTTCTTCTTCTTTCTCATTGTAAAGGGTTGGACTGAGTTGGATGCTCATACCTTCATTGTACATCATTTTGTAGCAATTTAGCAGGAGATTAGTAAGAATTATAGCTATTTTTCTGGGATCCATGTGGCATGGAGTTTTAGCATAGTTTCTTCTCTTGTGATCATATGTTAGTATGTTTTGTGTATTTTGTTAATCATTTCATTGCTTCTAACTGAATGTTTTCAAGTTGATGGGCAGAATTCATTACATCACTGCTCTGCTTTGGGGAAATATTCACCATTATATGTTTTCTACAGTTTGGGAAGGATCCATGGTTATCACATGCTCTTCCTAGCCTCTCACCAGTCTTAAAACACCTCACCCATCAAGCCCTAGAGTTCTAAAACTTATTCCTGCCTTGCCCATTGAACACCCTACAATTTTGACTTAATTCCCTAGCCATAAACTATCCATCTCCTCCTGATCCAGTGAAACCCCTTCAAAATCCAATCAAAAATTTGTGCTACTACACCTAGCCTAAAATCATTTTCGTGATCCAGTCATCTTGGCTGAGATCCTTACAGAGAAATTCCTCTCCATACCTAGTAGGGATAGCTACTTGGTTAAGCATGGTTTGTGGTTACCCTAGCATTGCCTTCCTGCAGCCTGAGGTTCAATCCAGGTGATAACAGAAAACTCTAGAAGATCCAAAACTGTTTTGAAGGTTCTTAGTGCCTCTTTCATAGCTTTGATTCCAAAGCAGGAAAAATCTATGACACTGAACAGATTCAGACCCATAGCCTTATGTAATGTGGTGTACAAAAATAATTTCCAAAGTGATCACTAACAGACTCAAGCCTCTTCTTCCTACTCTTGTCTCAGAGGAGAAAACTATATTCATGGAAGGAAGACAGGTTCTCAACAACATCATACAAACTCACGAGGTGGTACACTCTCTTAAGAGCAATAAGCAAGTTGGTATGATCATGTAGCTTGACCTAGCGAAAGCTTATGATAAGCTAAGTTTGTCTTACATTAGGGCAGTGCTAAGAGCTTATGGCTTTGACCACAACTAGATAAGATGGGTTATGGCCCTTGTATCTATGGCTAGCTTCTCCATTCTACTTAATGGCTCTCCCTCTAGAACCTTTATGCCTTCTAGGGGTCTCAGACAAGGAGATCCACTCTCCCCCTTCCTTTTTGTTCTCATGATGGAAGGGGTTGGTAGAGCAATCAAAATGGAAAATGTTGAAGGAAGAATCCAGGATCTAAAACTTACCCCTAATGGTGGTGCTTCTACTCACCAACAATTTGTTGATGACACTATGTTGCAAGGAATTCCTACAGTCAAGGAAGCCAGAGCTTTCAAACAAATCCTAAATGAATTTGCTTTGGAAGGTGGTATAGAGGTAAGCCTTGAAAAATCAAAGGTGTTATTTTTTAACACTGACATTTCTATTCAGAGGAACCTCGCCAAAATTCTCGGGTTTCAAAGGGATCAATTACCTTCCAAGTACCTTGGAATGCCTATGACCGACAAACCTCTTAGCAGGGGAGTGTGGGAGGTAGTAACTAATAAACTTTAGGACAAAGTCAGGAAATGTACCTACAGGTCTTTGAATTTGGCGAGGCGTCTTGTGCTTGCAAAGGTTATCCTATAGGCTATACCCATTTCCATGTTTTCAACTCTTCCTGCTCCTAAAGGAGTTATGCAACAAATCAGGAGTATTCAATGAGATTTTCTTTGGGCCAAAGGGGAAAAGAAAAATAAGTGGGCTTTGGTAGCTTGGGACAAGCTCTGCAAACCTAAGGCCCATGGTGGTTTGGGGCTTCATGACCTTGAAACCCTCAGCAGAGTTTCGGGAGCCAAACTTTGGTGGAGGTCGCTCAAGGAATCGGTAACCCATTGGGAAAAGCTTTGGAAGCATAAATATGCAAATAATTGGAAGGAGAGGGATCATATCCAAATGTCAGAGCTCATCAAGGGCTCCCACATTCGGAACCATGCTTGGGAAAATAGAGCCATATTCCATAAGCATAGTTTTTGGGAGATCCGATCTAGGAACCTTGCATGGTTTTGGGAGGATAACTGGCAGTAGGAACCAAATTTGGTTAGAGAAGAACTAACTTCTCTCAAATATGACACCGAAAACAAAGGTTTACTTATGGTAAGTGACTTCTGGGATCAATTAAGGGACAATGGTAAATGGAGAATGTGGAAGGATCTTGGTTATAGTGAAGAGAGTCCTTTGAAGGCCCAGGTAGACTCTCTTGCTCTTGACTTGGAGCAGAAGAAGGTTTTGGTGTCATCCTCATTTGACCAACTAAGATGGGGTTGAAACACTAAAGGAACCTTTAACCTCAAAGAAGCTAAATGAATGGCCCTAGGTTTTGATTATCCAAACCCTGATCAGGTTTGGAATGACCTTTGGTAGAACTCGCAATGGATGAAAATCAAGTTGTTTATATGGTTGGTTCACAAAAGTAAAATTATCACATGGGAGAATCTTCTAAAAAGGGGATTTGTTGGCCTATCCAAATGCCATCTATGTGGCTTACAAGAGGAGACAATGGAACATTTACTAAAACTCTGCCCCTTCACCTCTACCTTATGGGATTAGGCGGCCTCAGTCTTTAGGAAAACTGACAGGGACAGACTCAACATCACCAACACTTTGAAGAATTGGAGGAAATACTTCTCAAGTAATGAAATCATTAACAAGGCTTGGACTCTAGTTCCAGGCTTTATTATCTTGGATGTCTGGAAAGAATGCAATGGCAGGATTTTCAAGAACAAAACAGGCTCGACCCAGAATGTTCGCTACGTGGGGCCTGACCCAGGTTCAGCAATGAGTTTTAGCCTAGAAAATCCCGATACTACTGGCCCTTTCAGCAATAGTCCACGGAGCACGAACTGAGGTCTCACCTAAAGTAGTATGGGAGGGTGCTAGAACCAGGTTTCTGCACCTTGGGGATGTCTGATATGGGAGATCAGTACCTGATTCAACCTTTGCGCTTACTATATTACGTGTACCAACAAGCCTCTATCGTTTTATGGGATTGCCTTCGCGTAGCTCCAGCCGCAATGCAAACAATGTTAATTACCCAACTCTTCCTTAATTAGGGTTTGTTAATTAATTATTTAGAAGATTTCCATTCATAAGCATACATACAAGTGCACACATATAAATAAATAGATACCATCAACACATAACATTCAAATACAGATCTATGGACTAGATGCACAATATTCTGAATCAACTTATCTTTATTGATCACCCTTTTCAAGTTTAGTACAATACACACCCAACTCTGCCTTGTGCACTCAACTGTGGCGGTTCGCGCACTTAGCTGCGGACTCTACTAGGCCTCTCCGCACTTAGCTGCAAAACCTCTACCTATTACTATGACCCAATACCTTCAGATCCACTTCTATCCTCTAACCATGCCTTCACAACTAGCTATTACTTACCAACCAAAAAAAAACTCTGAGCCTCTACACTTAGAGCCTCGCTCTATTTATACAATCCCATAGTCTGTGAACCATGGGTAGGCTGACAAAACTTTGTATTAAATTACATTATTTTAGGGTGGACAACCCTAACTCTCACGCTCTGCACCCGCATTTCACAGGTTATTTACATTACATTGACCAAAACTCGGGCTTTAAGCCCTAAAAACTTGCTATGGGGGGATCCGCTGCCCAACACAGAACATCATTGTCCAAATTTTACAAAAGCTCAAAGATACAATAGGATCCCTTATGTGGAAAATTCCTAAGGACCCTCCTTCTCCCTAGGATGCTCACATATTGCTGTAGTTGGGTCTGCAGACGTGACTTTTAAGGGAAACCTAGGGATGGCTGGATTTGGCAATGTCATAAGAGATGAGTAAGGGCACATAAAGGATATCTTTCACAGTCATTTGGGGACTACCACTAATAACATGGTGGAGCTCATGGCCTTAGAGCAGTGCCAGGAAATCCTGGTGGAGTCAAATTTACACAACGCCATCATTGAAGCTGACTCGGAATTGGTCATTAATGCAGCCAAGAAAATGTGTAATGGAACGACACCTCGAAAAGTGTCGAAACATTGGAGGCTATCACAGGTCTTTCAACGTATTCATTCCCACTTGCGATCCTTGAGAACCATCAGCTTCGTTCATGTGTGAAGAAAAGCCAATATGTTAGTTGATCACCTGGTGAATGAAGGAGTGCTATGTAAGGAAAGCTATATTCGGTACGATTGGGATTCTATACCCTATGGTAAACTGCAAGTAGCCAAAGATATGGCATACTTCCAGACCATGAATAATGAGCAGGAGGAAGACTAGTGGAAGTAGGAGAGAGAGGAAGTCCTAACCGTCGATCCTATCCTGGTTGAAGTGCCGCAGTAAATCCTAACTGTCGATCCCATAGTCAATGCTTAAGTCAAAGCTAACTACGGGGGATGAGTATTTGGTAAACAACATGCTATTTGAAGGGTTGCGGGCCATAGGTTTTGATGGCCTTCACGAGCGAATGGTTATCGGGTTTGAAAATGGTCAGAGGTTAAGTCTACAAGAGGACTCGAAGATTTATAGATCCAGGGTTTATAATCTTTATCGGCCCCATAAAGCAGGTAATTGTTGCGTAAGTCTCCGATCCTATATCATTGAGGACCGTCAGATAAAAAGCATCTTGATCGAATGGCTATTGGGTTTTAAAATGATCAGAGGTTAAGTCTAAGAGCAGACCCAAAATTTTATAGACCAATGCCTTATAATCCTTATCGGCTCTGTGAAGAGGGTAAGTGTTGCACAAGTTTCCGGTGCGATATCATTGAGGACCGTCAGATCACTTGAGTTCTTGATTGAAAGGATATCAGGTTTTAAAATGGTCAGAGGTTAAGTCCAAGAGTGAACCCAAAGTTTTATAGACCAATGATTTATATTCTCTATCGGCTCCGAGAAGTGGGTAAGTGTCACGCAAGTTTCTGATGTGATTTCTTTGAGGACTGTCGGATCATTTGGGTTCTAAATGGTCGGAGGTTTTGTGTGTAAGTTTTTGGGTTTTGTTGACCCTGTTGTTTGTTAATCATCAATAGCTCTGTCTTTTATTGATCTTTACACTTGTAAAGATGTGTACCATATGTAATCTTTTTATCAGTTAATTGATGGCTCCACTCTTACTTGACCAAAAGAAAAACATAAATGCAATCACATATATTCAATTAATCTAACTATTGATAGAGGCATAACACCTTATCAGTGAAGGGGGGCCTTCCTTCACCAATCAATGCTGAAGAAATTACTCACACGACTAAGACTTCATAAAGGAAAAGGTTGCATAATACATTATATCAAAATGGTACAACAGTTTGTGACATAGTGTTGGCAGGATAAATCGTTCTTGCGGACAAGACCGATCTCTCTAGTATCAATTGATATCTAGCAACAAGCAGGACAAGCAAATCTACCGTTCTCTAAACATATTGCGATTCATTAATAAAAAATAAGAGGTGTTTTAGACCCTACCTTAAGTCCAACGCTAGTTTGTGGTAGCCATGCTCCAACAACTTCAAAGAGTTTCCTTTTAAGAACCTACAAACACAAACAAGCACACATCAAAGAACACCTACATAGCTAATATAACAAATCATGTTCATCATGGTGATCAAGGAATCCATGAAATAAACCATAAGACACAACTTATTGAGAAAAATAAACTTGATTGTATTAACTTTGAAATAGAAGAACTTTACAACCTTGGAGCCTTGATGTTGTACAAGCTCTTCCCAAGGTCTAAACAGGAATCTCCTCTACTTTGACAAGCCTCACTCTCTTCCATATCAAAAGGCATGTGATCTTTCCTCTCAAAAGCTCAATTAGGAAGATTAAGTTCCAGCAGCATTTACCCTAAAACATATCCAGCTTTCAACCTCCCAAGTAACCAGCCCAATGCTTCATTTTATAGTGCAAGGGAAGGAGGTTACAGGTCCACCATTGAAGGGATAGAGTCCTCCTTCAAAGGAATAAGCTCCTCACATCAAGGGGTTAGCTCCTTAAGGAATGCGATGCATGAACCCTCAAGGAGAAAACTTGTCAGCTCAGGATTCCCTCTAGAAGCTTCCAAAAATGACTCAAAGTGAGTTTTTAAGAATGTACTTGTGCCTTTTTAACTTTTACAGGGGTTCGCACCCATAACATAGAGACAGAGCGATCAGGTGTGCAGGGGACATGACCAATGGGTGTGGTACCGCAGGTAATGCTAAGAGAAAGTGTGAAACCAGAATTTTAGAGATTTTTAAGGTCTTTCTCTTATTTTCAAGGCTTGATATGAAGAACTGAGGTTTAAGACTTGCAAAGGAGGTAAGTATGAGTGGTGATAGACTCATATTGATTGCAGAATGTCAAGGTGACAATTTTTGTGCAACAGATTGCCCCCTAAAGTGCGAAGTCTGTAATAGATGAGGATGGTTTTGTCATCTAAGAATAGTGAAGTAATTTATCATTTCAAGGATCTTCCTATGAATACCCCGGTCGGAACCTGTAAAAACATTCAATGAAAAATATATATATATGATCATATCATTGCTGAGGTAGGCATTCCCATACTCAGATCAAAACTGACTAGAAAACTATCTAAACTGCTTTGAAACAGGAATGATTTCGTAATACATCACAAGTATAGACATATGTAGACACAGTATGGGCACAACCATCTGTTTATGAATAGTCCACTATATAATGAATAACAAAATTCCTCACAGCCTGGATGGTGGAAACTAGATCTTGGGTCTTGATTTTTGCTTCCCGAACTAGTACGATTTTATCCTTGTGAATGAATGTGTCGAAGTCGAACATGGTAGAAACCACTTGATTACCAATCAATGATGTAAACTGTTAACAAGTGTGAGAGGAACCACCAATAATGTCAATGGCCCTCCAAGTACTCAGTACAATCCATGAAATGTGAATGAATGAGTTGATATCAAACACGTCATAGAATCCTTTGATCGAAGGTCAATGATGCAACCTGTCATCAAAGGCGAGAAATCTGCCATTGAGGCATGCAGATTCCAAGGTACTGACAATCTCTAGATCATCTTCCTAGATAATGAGTTGGAGTCGATAGAAAGCAATCCATCGTAGGCAAGCCCACAACACAAAATCATAGATCAAGTTTTGAAGAAATGTATTTGGCAAGGACTAACTCAGCAATGGTCAAGATGAATGACAGATATTTTGCAAATGAATGGTTTATTTGAACTCACCTCTTGAACACATAATGACACTGCGGATGGTTTGGTGACGATTGACCCAAAGCTAATACCTAGAAACCGGCTGAAGACTTTCAATATGGTTTGATTAACTGTTAGGCAAAGGATTTCCCAACCTAGGTGAACAAAAAATGTTGTGTTCAAGAGTGGTTAACTACTTTTCTAAACACAATGTATAACAAACACGTTCATTTTTCTCTCTTTTCCCCCACCATTTCTAACAAGTACCTCTTTATTTTTGATAAGCTTGAGGAGGATAAAATTTGCTTGATTATAAGCTCATCCTTTGGATGAGTCCAACTTAGTTTAAAATTTGAACCCTAAGAAGGAGTGGTTCGTTCCTGTTTGAAATTGAACAGGTCCTTTACTGTTAAAGTTTAACGAGTCCAGTATAGGAGAAACTCAGTGTTTTTCAATTTTAGGGAGTGAGAAGAAAAACTTAAGAAAACTCCATGGTTGTCCTTTTTCATAAATTTGTGTCCCCCAAGCTCAAAAAAGTATAAAATAATACTTGAGAGAACAACTTGATCATTACAATCAAGGAGTACTTTTCATAATTAGTGCCTTCAATCTGAAAAAGTAAAAAAGCGATCAAAAACACGTCGTTTTATAACCAATATTGAACTTGAAACTACAATAGTCCGACAATCTTTCATGTTTATACGGTCAGAAAAGAGTTGTAAGTGGACCATCCTTTTAATTCCATTTTTACGAGTTTAAAAAGAAAAACTCGGCAATATTTTCATATTTTATGAGTCAGAAAAGAGCTTTAAAAGGACTCTACCTAGAGGAACAAGTGGTATAAAGGGTAGCAATTGGTTCCAGCAATGGTGGAACTTCTCAAAACATGTAATGGTCAAGAGGTTGGCTAACGAAAACACTCATAACTGCGGTCCCTCAGGAAAAGTAAAACAACCAGGTGAAAGCATATGATCAACCAAAGAGATGGTGGCGATGGGATAAAAACAACCTAGGCTCATCTAACAGAAATTAGTGGAGAAAAAGGCAATCACGAGATGTAAAATGGGTATGGGTTCATTTTTACACAAGCTTGAACCAAAGAGAACTTTTCTTGGATTCAGTTTCATGTTTATACAAGATTGAAATGAAAAACTATGCTTGGATAAGTTTGCATGCCCCCAGCATAACGACGCAAATCAAGGTACATGCCCCCCAAGCTTCATTGCATTCAACCAGGTGGATAAAATGAAGGTTTACTTTCAAGAATTGACTCGAAAAGGGAGTTGTTTCATTTTTTAATGAGGTTGACACAAGAAAAGAACTATCCTCAAAACCTTTGTTTCATTTTTTAAACGAGCTTGACACAAGACAAAGAACTATGCTCTCAAATCCTTGATTCATTTTTTAATGAGCTTGACACAAGACAAGGAACTATGCTCTAAAATCCTTGATTCATTTTTTAACGAGCTTGATTCAAGAAAAGGAAATACAAAATCCTTAATTCATTTTTTAACGAGCTTGACTCAAGACAAGGAACTATGCTCCAAAATCCTTGATTCATTTTTTAACGAGCTTGACTCAAGACAAGGAAATATGCTCCAAAATCATTGATTCATTTTTTAACGAGCTTGACACAAGAAAAGGAACTATGCTCAAGAATACTTGTTTCATTTTTTAATGAGCTTGACACAAGGCAAGGAACTATGCTCAAGACTCCTTGTTTCATTTTTTAACAAGCTTGACACAAGACAAGGAACTATGCTCATGACATCCAGTTTCATTTTTTAAAGAGGTTGAGATGGGAACAAACTATCCTCGTGAACTAGTTTCATTTTTTAATGAGGTTGAGACAGGAACAAACTATCCTCGCGACCTGGTTTCATTTTTTTAATGAGGTTGAGACAGGAAAAAACTATCCTCGCATCTACTCTCTACAATCTACCTATATAACCTACTGATTCAATTTATTTTTTAATGAGGTTGGCACAGGAAAAGAACTGTCCTCATACTTGATTCATTTTTTAACGAGGTTGACTCAGTAATAGGAACTTTCCTCGAACTCACTGATTATGGCTTCCAACTGGAAGAACGACATGTCAATGGACACACCTTGATCATGGCTTCCAAGAGGTCTTCATCAGAAGGAAGAATAGTTCTCTGGAAGGAACACATGTCAAGGGACTCAAGAGGGATAAGAACATCGCATTCAAGAAATCCCATAGAGTTTTCCATGTCAATTATCGGATCTAAATCAAAGGAAAATGAGCAAACAGTGAGAGGCTCACTTACATCGGTAACTGAAAACATGAGACCAGTTGCCACATAATTAACCAGTGGCGGGGTACATACCACTTTAGAATCGGGAACATTTAGGGGTGTCTTATGATTGGTAGTTGAAACAAGACTAGGGAACGAAAGCTGGTCTACAGTCAAAATATTTCCATTGTGAGGGAAAGACATCACGCGAAAGAGTGTTGATACGACAGCTTTCATTGCATAAACATAGTCGCACCCAAGGAGTAAATTGAAATCCAAGGGACCTCAAACTATCATAAGATCAATATAGATAGTTTTACCTTCCAAGGTAATAGAAAACTTAGGAAGGATCCCTAAAGGTTCACTAATGGTTCTGTTAAAAGCTTTCAGATTTTGTGTAATAGGCACAAGTTGAGGGGAACCCAAAGCTTTCCAAGTAGTTGAGGATAAATACTAACATAAGCACCCTCATCTACCTGTGTGCGGTGTATGTCCCTACCACTAGCCTTGACAATGATTTGGAAAGTGATGGAGGAAGGAAGACGAGGTTCTGGCAATCTTTTCTAATCAAAGGAAAAGACCTCAATACTTGAAGGGGGTTCTGTAGAAACAGGTGAAATGCCCCTCAGTGTAGAAGAATCTGATGTAACAAGAAGAACCTAAGCAGTATGAAGTTCACTCTCTAAAGAGAGAGCGGGATCGACTGAAAGTGAAATTGAATCGACCACTTTATTAGCTAATGGATCATCAACCTGAGTGATATGAGTTTCACTCTCCAATGGAAGAGTGGGATCGATTGTACTTGAAATTAGATCAATCACTCTGTTAGTTGATGGTAGGTTGGGAGAAAGTTTACGGTAACCAGTTGGAAATTCTTACTGTGGAATAGTAATGTTTTCCAACAATTTTGAGGCTTCATCCATGTGAGGGAAAATGTGAGTTTGATGACTCCCTTTGCATAACTTACAAGGAAACCTAAATTTACCCTTTTTCCCAGGAACCTGACTATCACTGGTTGATGGATCAATGGAAAGTTGATGAGATTTTTCTGACCATACTTCCAAAACCTTTAGAATACTGGGGAAATTGATAAGGAAGTGGTCACCCTTACAAAGCCTACAAGGGTATTTGGGTTTACGATGCATGTTGGAGGTTTTTGCAACACAACTAACACTTACAGCCATGGTTGGTTGGTTGAATTCTTTCTTATCTTGCATCTTCTTCTTAGCCACCTAGTTACTAGCATCAAGGCTTTTACCAAGTGAAGAAGAAGAAATGGAGGAAGAAATATTAGGCGAAGAAGGTAAAGGGTCAACAGAAGGTTGGTGATGTTGAGATGGTGAACTATACTGAGGTGAAGCATTCGGTTGAGGTGGAACAATTGGAGTATTTGGGGCCAACGAAGTTGAAAATAACCATATCAGTAAACCTATTGTAAATCTAGGTAATGACAAAGTAGCCATATAAGGAGGATCAACATTTCCAAAGCAAGGAAAAGTACTAGGATTCTCGTTAAGAGGGTTCCTTAGTTGGTAAATTCTGGAACAATTGCCATTATATTCAACTTAAGTGAATTTTATTAACAATTTAAAACTAAAATTAACAATTCAAAATTCACACCTAACAATTAAAATTCACAATCACACATATGGTCTCTAAAAGTAAAAACAAACAAATTAACACGCGCTATCAAATCTAGGAGTCAAACCACACACAAACAGTAACTTTCCATACTGAAAACACTAGTTGGTGAAGAAATCCAATGTCACAGAATTCAATACAGAAATGGCGGTTGGAAAAGTTACCCTGACAACCTGCTTAATGAAATAGACTGGCACAAGTTTCTTCACAAAACCATCTCGAGTGAAGAGAACCCCCCAGAGAGTCCAAGTGAGTCTAGTCGATGTTTGCTCCAGGTACAGTGGGATCTTCCCTCCACTGTCACCTTAGGAAAGAATCCTATAGATAATGGCCACTAAGGTTACCAACAGAAACAAATATACCTGGGGGAACAGTCTACAATCTGATACACATGCAAGGGCAGAGTAACAAAGCTCAATCCCCTTGAAGGCTCCTTGACATAATCCAAGGTTTACCAACAAGTGACCCCAGGCTCCTTGATAATGGTCACTCCGAGATTTACCGTTTTTAATACGTGTATATCTGCTATCATTCCCAATGAGGAAGGATTGATTACCTCACTAGTTCAGATATGATCTCGTGCTTGACTCATTTAGGAGGAGCTTCCCAGATTATATCAATTATAATTGGATTTTTTCCTACTGCAAGATCGACTACTTGTTTGTTTTACTGTCTTGGAGAGTTAACTAAAACCTATTCTAAGACACTAGCCTAAGCTAGATTGGTGGAAAGAGCCCTGAAAATGTAAAAGTTACTAGATGAATTTTAATTAAGCGCTATGTTATTTAGGTTGTTATTACTCAAAAGGGTAAATGGATATGAAACCAATGGTGTTATGACCCAACCCAAAACTGAATGCAATCAAATATGATAATGTAATCTTTTCAATTCAATGAATCCTAACTAAAGTAAGGAGAGAGTTTCCATTCACTTCCAACAATGAAAATAATTGATCACTAAGAGAAAATATAAGAAATTCTCTAATGCACTAATTTCATCAAGAAAAACTAATGCAAATCAATTCCAAAACTATTTTTATTTTTATTTTTGTGTGTTAAAAACAAGCATAAACATATGTAAATTCAAATCAAAGAAAATTGATCTAAATCTATGATTGATTTTTCAGAATGTAAACTATGCAATTGTAATCTATGAAAAAATCACATTGATATTCTGAAAATGAGAATTTTAACTATGCAAATGTGATCTATGCAAGAGAATTCTCAAACACAAGATGATTCTAGTGTAATCTAAGAACCAATCAAGTGCAAGTCAAGAAAATTGGGTGAGAGTTCCAAAGATCAAAAAATAAAAACACTCAAAGGCAAAATTGTGAAAAGATTGAGACAAACCTCCAAGTAATGACCAAAGGAAATCAAATTAAGAATTTCTTAAAAAAGAGACTCAAAACACCCAATTAACTTAATGAAGATTGATGAGATGAAGAATTTGCTAAAAGAAACTCATAAACAAGGCTTTTTGACATAAAAATAGAGATCTGGGTAGGTGCCAAGAATCCTAAACTTGACTGGATGAAAAGATTTTAGGATTTTCAAAAATTTTGATAGGGTCCGCAAGCTTCCTATAAAACTAGGTGCGGTACCGCTCTGTGCAGTAAAGTAACAGTGCGGAGAGGTCCGCACTGTAATACAAACAAAACGTGTAGTCCTCGTAAAAATTTCTAAAAAACAAAAAGGCAATCTAGGACCTAAAAACTACCCAATCCCACACACATCAAGAAAAAACCAGAAACAAAAATCACGTTTCTCAAGTCAAAGATAAAGGAAAATTTAAACAATCAAATCCCATCCCCAGTTGAGTCGCCAATTTGTTGGCCAGATAAATTGTTCTTGCAGACAAGACTAATCTCCCTAGTATCAACTGATATCTAGCAACAAGCAGGACAAGAAAATCTACCTTTCTCTAAACATATTGCGATTCATTAATAAAAACTAAGAGGTGTTTTAGACCCTTCCTTAAGTCCAATGCTAGTTTGTGGCAACCATGCTCCAACAGCTTCAAAGAGTTTCCTTTTAAGAACCTGCAAACACAAACAAGAACACATCAAAGAATACCTGCATAGCTAATATAACAAATCATGTTGATCATGGTTGTTGGGTTGTGTTATATTCTTTCCACGACTAACCTACGTAGTGAACCGGGGGGTTAGAGGGGGGGCGGAGCCCCCCCTTCATTGGCCGATTGCGCAGCGGGGGGGTCACAAACTCCGGCTGTGAGAAGATCAGTTCAAGAAAGAAGGTAGCCAGAAAGGTATAGTCCATCTACTTTCTGTTCAAATTTTGCTTTGTTTGTCACTAATGATGATCCCAGAACTGTGAAGGAAGCAGTGGATTTAGAGGATGGAAAACTCGGGAAAGAAGCCATGGTTGATGAAATGGCATCTTTGCACAAAAATGAGGCTTGGGATCTGGTGGAGTTTCCGGCTGGAAGGAAACCCATTGGCACAAAATGGGTGTTCAAGAAGAAGACAAATGTAGAAGGGAAGGTGGAGAAATACAAAGCTCGGTTGGTAGCAAAAGGTTATTCCCAGGTGCCGGGAATTGATTTTGGTGATATTTTTTCTCCTGTTGCCAAGGGAACTTCTATTAGATTACTTTTATCTGTTGCTGCTGCTTTTGATTTTGAGGTAGAACAGATGGATGTGAAGACAACATTTCTTCACGGGGATTTGGAAGAGGAAATCTACATGAAGTAACCTAAAGGCTTTGCGGTGAAGGTAAGAAAGAACTGGTATGCAAGTTAAAGAAGTCTTTGTATGGGTTAAAACAGTCACCAAGGATGTGGTATCAGAAATTTTATACATTTATAT
>APFE031077514.1:0-22506 GCA_000404065.3 Pinus taeda | reverse complement strand
AATGATCCAAAATGAGGGGGTTCCTCTCTATTTTATAGCCTCTGCCTCTCACAATCCCTAGGCTCACCTTCTCCTGCGTGATCCCCTTCTTGCCATGTGTTCCTTCCTCCCTGTGCAGTCCCTCCATGTGTCTGCGTGGGCCCCATTTCTGCGTCCCCCTTTGGCCCCCTTGGTTCCCCTTTAAGTCACAACGCTACTAGGAAGTGACTTTTTATTCTAAAAGTGAGTTATGTCCCCCGTCCTCACTTTTTTATTTACAAGTAACTATAGGAAAAAATCGGACAAAATCGAATATTCCAATTAGCCATGGCTAATTAGGAATATTACAGAGGCCTTCGACCGTAAGTCGCATGTGTGCCAGCTCAAGAGGTGTTGTATGGGTTGAAGCAAGCACCCCGTGCTTGGTACACCAAGATCGATAGCTACTTCACCAAGAGTGAAAGGGATGCGAACTTGTACCACATAGTAGTGGAAGGTAAATTGTTGATCATTGTGTTATATGTCGATGATTTGATTTTGACAAGTGATAATCAGCTGATCAAGTCTTGCAAGGAGGACCTTGCGAGAGAGTTTGAGATGAAGGACATGGGGTTCATGCATTGCTTTCTGGGCATGGAAGTATGACAGGGTGATGGGGAATTGTTTGTCTCAGGACAAGTATGCCAACAAGATACTCAGGAGGTTTGGCATGGAGAGCAGCAAACCCATGGAGTCTCCTCTAGCAAGTAACTGGAGGAAAGAGGATGCTACTTCGGGAGAAGTAGTGGAAGCTATTGTTTACAGACAGCTTGTGGGTTCACTCATATATTTGGTGAACACACAACTGAATATGTGCTATGCAGTTAACCAACTTAGTCAAGCGATGGTTAGGCCTACCAAGCTGTATTGAAAGGTGGCAAAGCATGTGTTGAGATACCTCAAGGGAACTACTCAGTATGGATTGTGGTATAGAGGGACAGAGGGAGTGAAGCTTCGAGGCTCCACTTGATGCAGATTGGGCAGGGAGTCCATCCGACAGGAAGAACACATCAGGAGGGACCTTCAGTATTGGGTCAGTAGTAGTTTCTTAGTACAACAGGAAACAGAGATCGATTGCACTCAGTTCGGCAAAGGCAGCATACATGGTTGCAAGTCAAGCAACATGTGAGGCCATCTGGATGAGGAAGATTCTGGTTGGTTTGTTTGGTCAACAGATGGATCCAACTGTGATTTACTGCGATAATCAGAGTTGTATCAAACTCTCTGAAAATCCAGTTTTCCATGATCGGTCCAAGCATATTGATATCTGATATCATCATCTTCGAGATTGTGTATTGAGGTGGATTATGTTGTTGGAGTACATTCACACGGAGGAGCAAGATGCTGAGATTTTGACAAAGGCATTGTCAAGATGTAAATTTGAGTTTCACAGAAACAGGATCGGGGTAGCTGATAATCCCTTTCTTGTTGAGAGGGATTGTTGAGAAAAGGCAACATAAAATTCTAGTTTAATTTGTCCTTGAATTAAACTCTGAATTAAAATCGAATTATATTCTCATAGCAACTTATAAAATATAAATAGTTAATTAAGTTTAATTGACTTGATTAGCTTAGGAATTTCGAGTTGGAATTCTTTCTGTAGTCATGTATATGTTCTCCCCAAATTTTAGGGGTCCAGGATGAGTTTATTTGAGTTGTAATTAGATAACTCAGTTTGATTGAGTTACAGACAGTTAAACTAGTTCTAACTGTTTGTGGAACTAGTAGAGGTCTAGTAGTGAGTTGGTGCACTGGTGCATCCTCAGTGCTACTTCAGGTACTGGAGATTCACTCAAGAGAAACTCATGCATGTTAGTTCAGAGGAATACCTAGTTGAGATTAGAGTGCAAGGACAATGTACTATCAGTTATCAATCAGTTGAGGACCTAAGATTGGATTGCGCAATTATGGAAGAAGGATTTCCTCATTAAATAGAGGCTAATTCCTCTATTTAAGCAGTGACTTTCCCTAGAGAAACAATTGTGTTATGTGTCTTTGATTATCTTCCTCTTGTCGATTATTGTTTTCATCGAACTATTGGTTTCCACCATTTAAAGTGTAGAGTAGATTCTTGTCTTGTGTTTTATTACATTACATGAGCTGTGAATCTACAGGAAAATATACATGGTATCGGAGTTGAAGATAGTATACTAGAGGAGATTTCGAAGTTTTGAGTTTTGGGTTACAGGTGAAATTTGAATTTGCAATACATACTTAAAGATTGACAGATGGCATTCTACGGTTTGCGGCTCAAGTATGTCTTGGAAGGCAGCTCGAATTATATATACCCTGGAAGGACAGAATGGAGGCTGTGATGGAGGATAATGGCCTTAAGGAATTCGTTGATTAAGACATTCCTAAGCCTATAGCATCAGATACATAGAATCTGGCCGAATGGAAGAAGTGTGTGGCGAAGGTGAGGTGGATAATCCTTGAGGGAGTTCAAGACCACATTGTCTCGAGTCTCCATGGGAAGGAAACTTCGTATGTTATGTGGGAAGCATTGACGGACCTATTCTAGAACTATAGTGACCATAGGAAGTTGGCACTGAAAGACAAACTTCGAAAAATCAAGATGGAGAAAGGCGAGACCATTCCAAAATACTTGACCAAGTTCACTCACTGTCGTGATGAGCTTGGAAGTATTGGAATAACCGTTGTGGAGGATGATATGTTGAGCCTAGCTCTCCTAGGCCTTCCCAAGAGTTCGAATAGCTATCAGGACTCTGTCAATGGGAGGGAGAAGCTGCCAAATTGGGAACAACTATGGTCGGATTTGATACAAGGGGAGATCAGAAGGAACACCAAAGATGGTTCCTCATTAAAGACTGATGATGTAGAAAATTGTGCCTTAGCGAGTAAGGCAAGGAAAGGGAAAGGGAATGTGTCCCATTCCAAATCGGATTCTTGCCATGGAGGTAAGAAGAAAGACGTGACGAATGTTAAGTGCTTTCATTGTCACGAGCTGGGCCATTTTGCTACAAATTGTCTGCTCAACAAGTCCAAGAAGAAGTCCTTAAGAGGAGCGGCGGGTGAGGCTTTGGCCTCTCAATTCGAATTGGACTTTACTCTCATTGCATGCATGGTGTCATCAATGATGGGTAGTGTACGGTACCTTGACATTGGAGCTTCATTCCACATGACTAGTGACAAGGAGTTGTTCAGTGACCTGGAGGAGAAGGATCTCCAGATGCATATCGAGATGGTTGACGACGAGAGATATAGTGCTACTGGATTGGGCACGATTACTTTTCAGAGGGAGCATGGTGCTCCTCTCACCTTGAGGGATGTTATGTATGTGCCTGGGTTGAAGAAGAACTTGCTATCGGTTGCAATGCTTGAGGATAGAGGCTATGATGTGATTTTTTCGAAAGGAAAGGCATTCCTTTGACACATAGTCATGAGTCAAATAAAGAAGATAGGGATTCAAGTTAAGAATCTCTATAAGTTGGAGGTAGAGGATTGTGCTGCTTTGAGCACGAAAGCAGAGAAGGTGTAGAGACGAGGCATTGGCGAGTTGTGGCATAGGCGATTGGGTCACTTGCGTCATTGGGCTTTGAAAATCGTGCAGCAGATCTCTATTGGTCTTCTCAAAGGTACGCTAGAGCAATTTGATACATGCAAGGGGTGTACTTTGGGAAAATACACCAAGGCTTCTTTTCACAACAGAAACAGTCGAGCAGAGGTGATTCTAGAGCGACTCCATTCAGATGTGTGTGGACCATTCTCGACAGCATCTACGGCCAAACACAGGTATTATGTTATATTTGTTCACGACTTTTCTTGTAAATGTTGGATATTTTTCATGCAGAAGAAGGATCAAACTTTCACAATTTTTTGTGAATTTAAGGCATTAGTCGAGAAAGAGTCTAGCAAGAAGGTTAAAGCTCTGAGGAGTAATAACGGTGGTGAGTATGTCTCAAATGAGTTTAAGAACTTCTATGCAGCAGAAGGAATTAAACGGGAGTTGATGGCACCCCATAACCCACAGCAGAATGGGGTCGCTAAGAGGAAGAACAGAAGCATTGTAGGGGCGGCATGGGCGATGTTGCATGATCAGGGCCTACCACTACCCTTGTGGGTTGAGGCATGCAACACCGCAGTTTATTTGCAGAACTGTAGCCCGCATCAGATATTTGGGATGAAAACACCAAAGGAGGCTTATTCCAGTAAGAGACTAGATGTTTGTCACTTCAAGATTTTTGGGTCATCGGTATCTTGACATGTGACCAAAGATGCATGAAAGAAGCTTGAGCCGACAGCAGAGTTGGGGATATTTGTGGGCTACACTAATACACGTCACAACTATCGGGTGTACTTGCTGACCAACAAGATGATAGTGGTTCGCAGGGATGTCATATTCGATGAGGAGAAGGCCATGCGAATTTCCCTTGAGAGGGAGCTTGAGCTACATGCGATTGAGGAGCTTTTAGCTCCTAAGGTTGAGGAGCCTCAGATTGATGTGGAACATCCACATGTAGAGGATCCGGGAGTGGAGGCAACCACTCAGGTAGAGACTTCTAGAGATGGGACAAAGCGCACCAAAGAGGTTGACAAGCTATTGCATGATGCACGGGAGAATGTGGGAGCACCCAAGCGCAGGGAGAGGAGGCCACCTGAGAGGTACACTGGTTACATGGATCTTATGAGCAGATGTGTTGAGACAGATCCATCTTCCTTTGAGGAGCCTGTGCAACAACCGGTTTGGGTTGATCCCATGGTGGAGTTTGACTCCATAGTGCGTAATAATGTTTGGGATGTGGTCCCAAGACCAAAGGACAAGTCAGTGGTGAGCTCCCGATGGCTTTACAAGGTAAAGCAAGCTGTAGATGGTAGTGTGGAGAAGCATAAGGCCAGGTTTGTGGCCCGTGGCTTCTCACAGGTAGAGGGGCTTGACTATGATAAGAACTTTGCTCATGTTGCAAGGTACTCATCGATCAGATATATATTGGCACTATCAACACAGATGGGTTGGAAGATAAATCAGATGGATGTAAAGACAACCTTTTTTAACGACATGATTGAGGAAGAGGTGTACATAGAGAAACTTGAAGGTTTTGAGACCTTCTACTGTGAGTTGCATGTGTGCCGACTCAAGAGGGCGTTGTATTGGCTAAAGCAAGAACCCCGTGCTTGGTACACCAAGATCGATAGCTACTTCACCGAGTTGGGCTTCACCAAAAGTGAAGCGTATGTGAACCTATATCACATAGTGGTGGAATGTAAATTGTTGATCATTGTGTTATATGTCAACGATTTGATTTTGACAAGTGATGATCAGCCGATCAAGTCTTGCAAGGAGGACCTTGCAAGAGAGTTTGAGATGAAGGACATGGGGCTCATGCATTACTTTCTGGGCATGGAAGTATGGCAGGGTGATGGGGAACTGTTTGTATCTCAGGGCAAGTATGCCAACAAGATATTCAAGAGGTTTCGCATGGAGAGCAGCAAACCCATGGAGACTCCTCTAGTAGGTAACTGGAGGAAAGAGGATTCTACTTCGGGGGAAGTAGTGGAAGCTATTGTTTACACGCAGCTTGTGGGTTCACTCATGTATTTGGTGAACACACGACCGGATATGTGCTAGGTAGTTAACTAGCTTAGTCAAGCGATGGTTAGGCCTACCAATGTGTATTGGAAGCCAGAAAAGCATGGGTTGAGAAACCTCAAGGTCACTACTCAGTATGGATTGTGGTACAAATGGACAGAGGGAGTGAAGCTTCAAGGCTTCACCGATGTAGATTGGGTAGGGAGTCCATCCGACAAGAAGAGCACATCATGATGGATCTGTTGATTTGGGGTAGCATCAGATGTGCTCTACCCACGAAATTTGGTGGAGAGGTTGGGGCACATGAGATTTCCAATACCCAGAAAGGGTTTGGGCAGATTCTAAACAGTTAAGGAGATATTAAAATAATTAATATTTTTAATGGAGTCCCTATGTCTAAACTTAGGAAAATAAAATATTAATGGGAATTAATATGAAACTGTGTTAGAATGGTCCAGAAGACATGGATCAAGTCAGATCTAATCTTAGCCATTGATTAGGGACTTAATCTCAGTCGTTCATATGTCAACAAGAAAAGTATAAGAGGAGGCTTGAGGGTCACTTGGAGGAAACACCAGAGTGATCAGTCATTCTATTCTCTAGAACGGGATTTGCTAAGAGTGATATAATTAGTGATCGGGAGTTGCAGCTGAGGGGCATTGAGTACAGAGAGAAAGAGAGGCAGAGATAGTGCCGGGAGAGCAGTGCAGTAGCTGGGGAGAGTGATGCAAAGCTAGCTAAGGCTCATGCAGGGCCATGCAAAGGCAGCCGGGAGCTGCATAGAGCCTCAAAGAGGCCATCGTTGCTGACGGAGAGGGCCAGAGGGCTGACGCAGACCCATCTGAGGTGACGCAGGGCCATCGTTGGGTAGAGGGGCTGACACAGTCCAGAGAGAGGCTACCGCTGGGGTTTCTGGGGTAGATTGGTGTTGAGTAGCTGCCAGAAGGATTATCTAGGGTTTCAGCCAAGAGATTTGTCAGAAACTGAAAGGTATTACTACCAAGGAAATTCTTTGTTGGGTAGGCCAATTTCGACACCCAGATTGTACTCTGATATTGCTTAATAAGAAAACCCTCAGATAGCTGCACTGGTTTTCCCACATTGGGTTTTTCTGGGGACATTAGTCCAAAAATAATGGTGTCATATGGTGTGATTGTTTCTGTTTCCTTTAGTTGTTGATTTGTAATATGTTGAGCATGCACTAGTGTTTATTTTCAGTATTTACATTGTAAATAGCTTGTTAAGTAAAATAACAAGTAGGTAGGAATAAATCAGATAAAGTGCATGGAGGGTTTCTAACTAAATAGACTTAGAAACTTCAACATGGTATCAGAGCGTGATTGCAAATCACAGGAGGAGTGAGGACATCAGCCGAGTGGAGCAATAGCAGCAGAAAACAACTGTCCCGAGGTGATATAAGTTGTTTCTAGCATAGCAACAACAAGGAAAGGGTGACGCAGTGTCTGCGTCATCAAGGGTGAGCCGAGAAGAGGCAGCATAGAGGCTAACGAAGGCAAAGGGAGCCTCACGCAGAAACTGGGAGGGCTGACGCAGTTCGCTGAGGAGGCTAGGTTGCTGGTGCGGGGATTGCGCAGAGCCTAGGAGCTCTCACCTTCAGGTATTGGGGTTTAGAAGGCTGTGGGAATATTGCAGAGTGGAGCTAGTGATGTATTATAGTCAGAACAATACCTGACAGAGCAAGGCCAAGAGAAGGGAGTTGCTACCGAGGGTTTCTAGCCGAGGAACCTGGATCAGTGGTGCGGTTGCACAAGATGATCAAAGTAGGGGGCATCTCGACAGCGGCAAAAGGATTTCTAGGAGGGAAATCAGGACTCAGAGGGAGTCGAGAAGAGAACTTCCAGACGGGAAGTAGAGACTCGGAGGAGTCGAACAGAGAACTTCCAGGAGGGAAGTAGAAGAGCATCATGGCACTACATGGAGTAAGAGACCAAGATAGATTGGACGGAGAGTCGAACTTCGCAGTCTGGAAGGCTAGAATCTTATCCGTACTTAATAGGAATCGTGTCATGAAGGTTATAGCTATCCCAGTCGACCCCAATGATAACAAGTACGACGAGGCAATGGCAAGGGCCAAGAGCATCATCCTTGACGTGGTCAAGGACCATGTAGTACCACACATTGTCGAGAAGGAAACGGCATATGAGATGTGGGAGGCCCTCAAGAAATTGTACCAGCATACTTCTGTGCATAGAAGAATGGTACTTGAGAATCAGTTGAGGTCGTATCAGATGAAGAAGGGAGAGCCGGTTGACACCTTCCTCGGAGGACTGAATGAGATCCGAGATCAGTGGACTGCTTTAGAAGCCACGCCAGATCAAGAGTTGATGATGAGGACGGCCCTGAATGTAGTCTCAGAAGACTGGGAGGTATTTGTCCAGAGTATACTGGGCAGAGGGACACTTCCACCGTGGGATGAGATGTGGATTTCTCTTCGCCAAGAAGAGATCAAACAACAGTCGAAGACGGGTAGTAGCAGCAAGGGGATCAAAGTCAAGCAGGAGGAGGAAGATGTTGCCCTAGCATTTGAGGGAAAGCAGGAAAAGCAGAAGAAGAAAGATCTCTCCAAGATCAAGTGCTTCCACTGTGGGGAGCTGGGTCATTATGCGATCTAGTGTCCAAGGAAGAAGAGTAAGGGAGAGTCTTCTGAGACTAAGTCAACGCCAGCAAGGGCAGAGAAGGAAGTTTTGACAGACGATGATTGTGCCATGAGTGCACACGCACCACTTGAGTGGAAGTGGGGAGACATTGAGCTGTAGTCAGGCGGACTACAAGCGATGAGAGGCAGGATCCTCGAGGTACCCAGGCTCTTGGATTAGACCTTGCTATGGGAGCCCTGAAGAGGAGTAGAAGGATTGGCTGAGTCGGGTAGAGACGGATGGGATGAAGCAACAGAGAGAGCTAAAGTGTAGCAGTGCCGAGACAGCGCGAAGCTTGCAGGCTGCAGCAATGCGAGAGGCATAGAAGTGTTGCACCAGTGCAGGATGGCACAGAGAGGTGTGCAATGGTGCGAGATGTAGGGAGTTGTTGCAGCAACGCAGAGGTCAGAGAGGGAGCACTTGTCAGCGGCAAAGGGAGCTTCAGCATCAGTGGGTGTCTCTAGCCCAATAGGGAGGTCAGATTGGGAGATCAGTTACTTCTCAGTAACTGAGTTGCAGTGCAGCAGTGGGCAACACGATGCACCATGATGAGAGGAGGTGCAATGCGGATGCAGTGCTGGGAGAAAGGACCAATAGCAGCACGAATGCAGAGGGAGTTGTCGTACAGATGTAGCAATGGTAGTGGCAAAACCATGGGCAGCAGTATAGGATGCAGCAGTGCAGAGGATGTTAGGTAGGAAGGCCTAGCATCAGGATAGGTACCGATGCCGGATGATTAGAGTAATACTCAGTGAGGAGTATTGCTAGAGCACAGTCTTCGCTAAGAGGGAGTGTTGAATTGAGGTAGCATCGGATGTGCTGTAGCCACGAAATTTGGTGGAGAGGTTGGGGCACATGAGATCTTCAATACCTAGAAAGGGTTTGGGTAGATTCTAAACAGTTCAGGAGATATTAAAATAATTAATATTTTTAATGGAGTCCCTAAGTTAAACTTAGGGAAAATAAAATATTAATGAGAATTAATATGAAACTATGTTAGAATGGTCCAAAAGACATGGATCAAGCCATATCTAAGATTAGCCGTTGATTAGGGACTTAATCTCGACCGTTGATATGTCAACAGGAAAAATATAAGAGGAGGCTTGAGGGTCACTTGGAGAAAACACTGGAGTGATCAGTCATTCTATTCTTTAGAGCAGGGTTTGCTAAGAGAGATATAATTAGTGATCGGGAGTTGCAACTGAGGGGCATTGAGTACAAAGAGGCAGAGATAGTGCCAGGAGAGCAGTACAGTAGCTAGGAAGAGTGACACAGAGCCAGCTAAGACTCACGCAGAGGCAGCCGGGAGCTGCACAGAGCCTCAGAGAGGCTAGAGGGCTAACGCAAGGCCTCCTATGGCTGACGTAAACCCATCCGGGGTGACGCAAGGCTAGCGCTGGCCAGAGAGGGGCTGACGCAGTCCAGAGAGAGGTTGTCGCTGGGGTTTCTGGGGCAGATTGGTGCTAAGTAGCTGCTGGAAGGATTATCCGGGGTTTCAGCCAGGAGATTTGTCAGAAACTGAGAGGAATTACTGCCAAGAAAATTCTCTGTTGGGTAGGCCAGTTTCAACACCTAGATTGTACTCTGATATTTCTTAATAAGAAAACCCTCAGATAGTTGCACCGATTTTCCCACATTGGGTTTTTCCAGGGACATTAGTCCAAAAATAATGATGTCATATGGTGTGATTGTTTCTGTTTCCTTTAGTCGCTGATCTGTAATATGTTGAGTATGCACTAGTGTTTATTTTCAGTATTTACATTGTAAATAATTTGTCAACTAAAATAACAAGTAGGTAGGAATAAATCAGATAAAGTGCATGGAGGGTTTCTAACTAAGTAGACTTAGAAACTTCAACATGGTATCAGAGCGTGATTGCAGATCGCAGGAGGAGTGAGGACATCAGCCGAGCGGAGCAATAGCAACAGAAAACAGCTGTCCCGAGGTGACAGAAGTTGTTTCTAGCAGAGCAACAACAAGGGAAGGGTGACGCAGTGCCTGCGTCATCAAGAGTGAGCTGGGAAGAGGCAGCGCAGAGGCTAACAAAGGCAAAGGGAGCCTCACGCAGAGCCACACAGAAACTGGGAGGGCTGATGCAGTTGGCTGAGGAGGCCGGGTTGCTGGTGCCGGGATTGCGCAGAGCCTAGGAGCTCTCACATTCAGGTTGTTGGGGTTTAGAAGGTTATGGGAATATTGCAAAGTGGAGCTGGTGAGGTATTATAGTCAACAGTTTCTAACAGAGCAAGGCCAAGAGGAGGGAGTTGCTACCGAGGGTTTCTAGCCGAGGAACTCGGATCAGTGGTGCGATTGCACAAGATGATCAGAGTAGGGGGCATCTCGACAGTGGTAGAAGGATTTCCAGGAGGGAAATCAAGACTCAGAGGGAGTCCAAAAGAGAACTTCCAAATGGGAAGTAGAGACTCGGAGTAGTCGAACAGAGAACTTCTATGAGGGAAGTAGAAGAGCATCATGGCACTACACAGAGGAAAAGACCAGGATAGACTCGACGGAGTGTTGAACTTCACAGTCTGAAAGGCCAAAATCTTATTCGTACTTGACAGAAATCGTGTCAAGAACTTCGCCTTGAAGGATATAGCTATCCCAATCGACGCCAATGATAACGACAAGTACGAGGAGGTAATGGCGAGGGCCAAGAGCATCATCCTTGATGGGGTCAAGGACCATGTAGTACCACACATTGTCGAGAAGGAAACGGCATATGAGATATGGGAGGCCCTCAACAAATTGTACCAGCATACTTCTGTGTAGAGAAGAATGCTACTTGAGAATCAATTGAGGTCATATTAGATGAAGAAGGGAGAGTCGATTGACACCTTCCTCGGAGGACTGAATGAGATCCGAGATCAGTTGACTGCTATAGAAGCCATGCCGGATCAAGAGTTGATGGTGAGGACAGCCCTAAATGCAGTCTCAAAAGACTGGGAGGTATTTGTCCAGAGTATACTGGGCAGAGAGGCAATTCCACCGTGGGATGAGATGTGGGCTGCTCTTCGCCAAGAAGAGATCATACGGTAATCGAAGATGGGTAGCAGCAACAAAGGGATCAAAGTCAAGCAGGGGAGGAAGATGTTGCCCTAGCATCTGAGGGAAAGCAAGAAAAGCGGAAGAAGAAAGATCTCTCCAAGATCAAGTGCTTCCACTGTGGGGAAATGGGTCATTATGCGATCCAGTGTCCAAGTAAGAAGAGTCTTCCGAGACTAAGTCAGCGCCAGCAAGGGCAGAGAAGGAAGTTTTGACAGACGATGACTGTGCCATGAGTGCACACGCACCACTTGAGGGGAAGTGGGGAGACATCGAGTCGTAGTCATGTGGACTACAGGCGATGAGGGGCAAGATCCTTGAGGTACCTAGCCTCTTGGATTAGACCTTGCTACGGGAGCCCCGAAGAGGAGTAGAACGATTGGCTGAGTCGGGTAGAGATGGATGCGGATGAAGCGACAGAGAGAGGTACAGTGTAGGAGTCCCGAGACAGTGCGAGGCTAGCAGGCTGCAATAGTGCGAAAGGCACAGAAGTGTTGCACCAGGGCAGGATGGCATAGAGAGGTGTGCAACGGTGCGAGATGCAAGGAGTTGTTGCAGCAGTGCAAAGGTCAGAGAGGGAGCACTTGTTAGTGGCAGAGGGAGCTTCATCATTAGTGGGTGTCTCTAGCCCAACTGGGAGGTCAAATTGGGAGATCAGTTACTTACTTCTCAGTAACTAAGTTGCAGTGCAGCGATGGGCAGCACGATGCAGCATGATGAGAGGAGTTGCAGTGTCGATGCAGTGCTGGGAGAAAGGGCCAGCAACAGCACGGATGCAGAGGGAGCTGTGATACAGATGCAACAGTGGTAGTGGCAGAACCATGGGCAGCAGTACAAGATGCAGCAATGCAGAGGATGTTGGGCAGGAAGGCCTAACATCAGCACAAGTACCGATGTCGAATGATCAGAGTAATACTCAGTGAGGAGTATTACTAGAGCACAGTGCTCGCTAAGAGGGAGTGTTGATTTGGCGTAGCATCGGATGTGCTCTAACCACGAAATTTGGTGGAGAGGTTGGGGCACATGAGATCTCCAATACCCAGAAAGGGTTTAGGCAGATTCTAAACAGTTCAGGAGATATTAAAGTAATTAATATTTTTAATGGAGTCCCTAAGTCTAAACTTAGGGAAAATAAAATATTAATGGGAAATAACATGAAACTGTGTTAGAATGGTCCAAAAGACATGGATCTAGCAAGATCTAATCTTAGCCGTTGATTCGGGACTTAATGTTGGCCGTTGATATGTCAACAGGAAAAGTATAAGAAGAGGCTTGAGGGTCACTTGGAGAAAACAATAGAGTGATCAGTCATTCTATTCTCTAGAGCGGGGTTTGCTAAGAGAGATAGAATTAGCGATCAGGAGTTGCAACTGAGGGGCATTGAGTACAGAGAGACAGAGAAGCAGAGATAGTGTCAGGAGAGCAACGCAGTAGCTTGGGAGAGTGATGCAGAGCTAGCTAAGGCTCATGCAGAGGCAGTCGGGAGCTGCGCAGAGCCTCAAAGATGCCAGCGTTGCTGACGCAGAGGGCTAGAGGGCTGACGTAGGGCCTCCTAAGGCTGACGCAGACCCATCCGAGGTGACGTAGCGCCAGCGCTGTGCAGAGAGGGGCTGACGTAGTCCAGAGAGAGGCTACGCTGGGGTTTATGGGGCAGATTGGTGCTGAGTAGCTGCCGGAAGGATTATCCGAGGTTTCAGCCAGGAGATTTGTCAGAAACTGAGAGGTATTACTGCCAAGGAAATTCTCTGTTGGGTAGGCTATTTTCAGCACCCAGATTGGACTCTGATATTGCTTAATAAGAAAACCCTTAGATAGTTGCACCAGTTTTCCCACATTGTGTTTTTCCAGGGACATTAGTCCAAAAATAATGGTGTCATATGGTGTGATTGTTTCTGTTTCCTTTAGTTTCTGATCTATAATATATTGAGCATGCACTAGTGTTTATTTTTAGTATTTACATTGTAAATAACTTGTTAAGTAAAATAACAAGTAGGTAGGAATAAATCAGATAAAGTGCATGGAGGGTTTCTAACTAAGTAGACTTAGAAACTTCAACAGAATCTTCAGTATTGGGTCAGCAGCAATTTCTTTGAAAATTCCACAACAAGAACCCCTACTGCAGCAACTGATGATATTACTCCTCTTTGTTAAATTCCTTTAAACAAATTCACTTGCAGTTTCCTATAGCAAATATTGTAATACATACATTGCAGCCTTCACTTAATTAAATATTATGCGGAAACAAGAGACTGAGCAAGAAAGAAAATACAACACAATAGACATTTTATTTTTGGACAAATGTCCCAGAAAAAACCCAATGCGGGAAAATCAGTGCAACAGTTCTGAGGGTTTATTATTATTAAGCAGTAGAAAATTCTGAATACATCTTTGAATACCTCTTAGGTTATTCGGTTACGGAGAGAGAAACACTAGCAGAAAGATTTGTGAGATTACCTCACACAGTCACAGAGAAAATCTCGACTGATCTGGATACTTAATGAAGTTCCTATGGTAGTCCCTACGCTGCTCTACACAATCCTCACACAATCTCTGCATCAACCTCTCTAGGCTTTGCGTTACCCAGTCTGCTGATCGATTTGCTGCCCAGAGTCTCTGCTCTCAGCCTCCCGGTCTCACACCCCGGCTCCCGTCTTCTAAAAATGACTCTCTTCAGCAAAATCTCGGACTCTTTCTCACCCTCTACGCTGCCTCTGCGTGGCCCTGCTTTAGCCTCTGCGTCTAGGATCTGGATCACTCTCTGCCTCTCTCTGCTGATGATTCTCCGGCTGAGAAAATCTCTCTCTCCGGATGCTATCCCTGCCCCTCAATTGCAAGAAATCTCCTTGATCAAAATTCCTCCTGAGAACTTCTCACTTCAGAAATTCGATCTCTTGATCTCTCGGTGTGTTTTCCAAATGACCCTCAAACCCCTTCTTATATTTTTCTGTTGGACAACCAACAGACTAGATTAACTCCTAACCAAAGGCTCAGATCATTTTGGCTTGATCTCCATCTTCTTCTAGAAGTTACACCAACAATTAGATTAATACCCATTAATATTTTTAATTTCCTAAGTTTAGACTTAGGGTCCCATTAAAAATATTAATTATTTTAATAAAATCGTCTCTGGGTAGAATTTCCTAAAATGCTTTCTGGGTTCTTTGGAATACATGTGTCCAAGCCTCCCTGCAAAATTTGAGGCCTAGAACACATCTGATGCTACCCCAAATCAACCCTCTCTCTTAGAGAAGAATGCGCTCTAGCAATATACTACTGCTACATACTGTGGCGAAGTGTTTCGGATGTGGCAAGATGGGCCATTATGCATCCCAGTGTCCTTTGAAGAAAAAGGACAAGAATGAGAAACACGATCCTAAGGTTGCAGCCGCAAAGATCGAACAAGAGGAGTTCACCACGATAGCCAAGATACCTCCAGGAGGGAGGTGGGTTGATATAGAACTGTAGTTCGATAGAGCTACAAATGGGCAAGATCCTTGAGGAGCCCACCTCTTGGATCATCACCTTGCTATGGGAGCCCATGTTCAGTAGTAGCGGGATGGAGGAGTTTTCAGGAGGTGCCATGGAGTGTTGGAGAGACATACGCAGTAGTTAGCAGTGCCAGAACTTGAGCAGCGCAGAGCACAGAGGAAGCAGTGTGTGGAGGTACAGTGCAGAGCTTCAGAAGGCAGCATGGGACTGGAAACAGTCAGGCTTTCAGCACCGAGGTGTATCCAGTGTATACTTGTCCAGTTTTGGGTGTTTTCAGTTGCTTCTCTCAGCAACTGAGTTGCAGTACAGATGCAGTTTTAGAAGTGGCAGTGCTAGCAGCATAGCAGATGCAGCATTTGAGAGGGCGTTGTAGTACAGATGTAGATTGGCAGTGGCAGTGTCAAAGGCAACAGTATCATAGCAGCAGCAGCAACGCAATAGTTGGTGGACAACATGTCAAACATCAGACGCACAGATGGTGATGCTTCAAATACAGAGCAGTATGCAGCAACAGTGTATTGCTAGAGCACATTCCTCACTAAGAGGGAGTGTTGATTTGGGGTAGCATCAAATGTGCTCTAGGCCTCAAATTTTGCAAGGAGGCTTGGGCACATGCATTCCAAAAACCCTAGAAACCGTTTTGGGAAATTCCACCCAAAGACAATTATATTAAAATAATTAATATTTTTAATGGGGTTCCTGAGTCTAAACTTAGGAAAATTAAAATATTAAGGGTATTAATCTAATTGTGGGTGTAGCTTCTAGATAAAGACGAAGATCAAGTCAAAATGATCTGAGCCTTTGATTGGGCATTAATCTAGGTCGTTGGTTGTTCAAAAGAAAAATATAAGAAGGGGCTTGAGGGTCATTTGGAAAATACACCAAGAGAGATCAAGAAATCGATTTTCTAAAGTGAGAAGTTCTCAAGAGGAAAAATCGATCGAGGAGATTTCTTGCAGCAGAGGGGTAGTGAGAATCTGAAAGAAGGAATTTCCGAAGAGTACAAGGCAGAGGAAGGATAAAAGACGTCTAGAGAGAGGCTGACACTAGCCCACGCAGTCCTGACACAGAGGTAGCGCAGTTCTTGAGGGGAAGTCGAGTTTCCTACAAAGGGAAGTCGAGTTTTAGTGGTCGTGAGCCGGGGAGTGAGTCTGGGAGGCAAAAGATCGATTTTCTCAGCTAACAGAGGATCCGAAAGAGCGGCAACGTAATACCCAGCAGGGGTGACGCAGAAACTGTCGGGAGTGACGCAGAGCCTCCAGTTCATCAAGATCAGTCACTGATTCTCCCAGTGACAGGATGAGATCATTTCACCATTCTTTTGTCCAGTATTCTCTCTGTATTGGATTGATAGTTGAGCATCCTAGAATTGTACTCAGATTTTCTCCTTCATAATAATAAAACCCTCAGAGCTGCTACACTGGTTTTCTCGCAATGAGTTTTCCTGGGGACATTTGTCCAAAAATAACAGTGTCCTACGTGTTTGTATTTCCTTGCTCAGTTTCTATGTTTCAGAATCATATTTAATTTGGTGTAGGTTGCTTCAATAATTTACTTCAATATTTCAAGAAGAAATCTAAAATAAGTTTGTAATGTAATTTATGATCTAGGTGAAGTAGATTCAGCTGGTTGCAGTAGGATTCTGGAGATTGTTAGATCTAGGAATTTTCACATCCTCAGCGTGGCCCTACGTCAGTCTCTGTGTCTGGGCTTCTGCATCACTCTCTGCCTCTCTCTGCTGATGATTCTCTGTATGAGAAAATCTCTCTCTCCGGATGTTATCCCTGCCCCTCAACTGCAAGAAATCTCCTTGATCGAATTTTCTCCTGAGAACTTCTCACTTCAGAAATTCGATCTCTTGATCTCTTGGTGTGTTTTACAAATGACCCTCAAGCCCCTTCTTATATCTTTATGTTGGACAACCAATGGCCTAGATTAACTCCTAATCAAAGGCTCAGATCATTTTGGCTTGATCTTCGTCTTCTTCTAGAAGTTACACCCACAATTAGATTAATATCCATTAATATTTTTAATTTCCCAAGTTTAGACTTAGGGTCCAATTAAAGATATTAATTATTTTAATAAAATCGTCTCTAGGTGGAATTTACCAAAATTCTTTCTGGGTTCTTTGGAATACATGTGCCCAAGCCTCCCTGCAAAATTTGAGACCTAGAGCACATCTAATGCTACCCCAAATCAATAGTTTCTTGGTACAATGGAAACAGAGGTCGGTAGCACTTAGTTCGGCAGAGGCAGAGTACATGGCTGCAAGTCAAGTAGCATATGAGGCCATCTAGATGAGGAAGATTCTGGTTGGTTTGTTTGGTCAGCAAATGGATCTAACTTTGATTTATTGCGATAATCAGAGTTGTATCAAACTCTCTAAAATCCAATTTTTCATGATCTGTCCAAGCATATTGATATCCGATATCATCATCTTCGAGATTGTGTATTGAAGCGGATTATGTTGTTGGAGTACATTCCCATGGAGGAGCAAGATGCTGACATTTTGACAAAGTCATTGTCAAGATGTAAATTCGAGTTTCATAGTGACAGGATCAGGGTAGCTGATAATCCCTTTCTTGTTGAGAGGGAGTTTTGAGAAATCACAACATAAAATTCCAGTTTAATTTGTCCTTGAATTAAACTGTGAATTAAAATCGAATTATATTCTCATAGCAACTTGTAAATAGTTAATTAAGTTTAATTGACTTAATTAGCTTAGGAATTTCAAGTTGGAAGTCTTTCTGTAGTCATGTATATCTTCTCACTAAATTTTAGGGGTCCAGGATGAGTTTATTTGAGTTGTAATTAGATAACTCAATTTCACTGAGTTATAGACAGTTAAACTAGTTCTAACTATTTGTGGAACTAGTAGAGGTCTAGTAGTGAGTTGGTGCACTGGTGCATCCTCAGTGCTACTCTAGGTAATTGGAGATTCACTCAAGAGAAACTCATGCATGTCAGTGCAAAGGAAGACCCAGTTAAGATTAGAGTGCAGGGACAATGTACTATCAGATGTATAATTGTCCGAGTTGTACAGATGGTGCATGCAATCAGTTGAGGACCTAAGATTGGATTGCGTAATTATGGAAGAAGGATTTCCTCATTAAATAGAGGCTAATTCCTCTAGGAATTGTGCAAGGAAGTAGGGGCTTGGAGATCAGTTGAATAGGCTAAGTGTTGGCCTGAGCTAGCTCGTGAGCAGTGACATAGATCATACTTGTGCAAGAATTGTTCTTGTGAGAACAAGCTTTGTGTTATCACTCAGATTTCTGATTAATGCAATAGATAGTTGGGGTTTTGAGCAATGACTTTCCCGAGAGAAACAATTGTGTTATGTGTCTTTGATTATCTTCCTCTTGTCGATTATTGTTTTCATTGATCTACTGGTTTCTGCTATTTAAAGGGTAGAGTAGATTCTTGTCTTGTGTTTTAGTACATTACATGAGTTGTGAATCTACAAGAAAATCTATATGGTACCAGAGCTGAAGATAGTATACTAGAGGAGATTTCGAAGTTTTGAGTTTTGGGTTACAGATGAAATTTGAATTTGCAATACATACTTCAAGATCGGCAGATGGCGTTCTACGGTTTGCAGCTCGAGTATGCCTTGGAAGGCATCTCGAATTATATAGCCTGGAAGGACAGAATGGATGTTGTGCTGGAGGATAATGGCCTCAAGGAATTCGTTGATCAAGACATTCCTAAGCCAACAGCATCAGATGCACAGAATCTGGCCAAATGGAAGAAGTGTGTGGCGAAGGCGAGGTGGATAATCCTTGAGAGAGTTTGAGACCACATTGTCTCAAGTCTCCATGGGAAGGAAACTCAGTATGTTATGTGGAAAGCATTGACGGACCTATTCCAGAACAACAGTGACCATAGGAAGTTGGCACTGAAAGACAAACTTAGAAAAATCAAGATGGATAAAGGTGAGACCATTACAAAATACTTGACCAAGTTCACTCACTGTCGTGATGAGCTTGCAAGTATTGGAATAACAGTTGCCAAGGATGATATGGTGAACCTAGCTCTCCTAGGCCTTCCCAAGAGTTGTGTAATATTCCTAATTAGCTATGGCTAATTGGAATATTTGATTTTGGCCAATTTTTGCCTTCTATAGTTATTTGTAAATAAAAAGTGAGGACGGGGGACATAACTCACTAAGAATAAAAAAAGTCACTTCCTAGTAGCACAACGTTGTGACTTAAAGGGGAGCCAAGGGGGCCAAAGGGGGACGCAGAAATGGGGCCCACGCAGACACATGGAGGGACTGCGCTGGAGGAAAGAAACAGGTGGCAAGAGGGGAATCACGCAGGAGGAGGTGAGCCTAGGGATTGTGAGAGGCAGAGGCTATAAAATAGAGAGGAGCCCCCTCACTTTGGATCATTCAGTTATGTGCATTTTGAGCTAGTCGTTCCGACTTCTGAGCACGCTTGCTGTTTAGCTAGTCTGCAGCACTGTTTAGTGCATTGAGTGTCTCCGTTCGAAGATCTCACCCTTAGCCCCGGGGGACTTCGAGTGCCTGCTCGGGCAAGGTATTTCCATTGGCATTTCAGCAGCAGTTTTATCAGCATTTCAGTAGCAGTTTCATCAGCATTTTGGAGTGCTACGCAGTACTGAGAGAGGGAGACAATTCTTTCTGGCTGTAGTGTTGGATTGGGGTTTTTGCAGGAGGAGTTATGCTGGGTGATTGAGCAGGGGACTAGCCCTCACTTATTGGAGGATTTTTGGCAGAGTTTCTGGCATAGTTATGGAGGGGTTTCTTCAGTGGCAGCGCAGAGCATTAAGGAACTGCACAGATCCCCAAGGGGGCGATTTTCGGGGGTCGGCTCTTTCAGGAAAGCTTTCTGGGTTTTTCTGGGTTTCTTGAGTAGAGCCCGATTCCAGAATTTCAGCATTTTCTGAGGAGGGGAGTAGCCCCAAATCATCATTTGTTTTCTAGCAGCAGCAACAGCGTCGCAATTTTCCAGCAGCATCCACGCAAATAGGCCATTCTTTGTTATTCTGAGTGTATTTCTCCACTTGCCTTGTGCAAGTCGAGGTGCCATCTTTCTGATCACCTCCTGTACTCATTTTATTGCTCAGTATAATAAAATGGCTTAGCATTTCACGCTGCATTTCTTGAGTATCTGCTTATATTTCCTGTTTACATAATTATATGTTGTACCATTGTTATTTTGTTATTATATCATTTGCACGTAGTTTTGCTGGGGTTTGAGGAATATTCCGGGTTAGGGATATTACAGTGGTATCAGAGCATAGATCTGGCTTAGCCTGTGGAGCTAGCAATCTATGACACCGGGGGAAAAACCCTACATTTGTTACAGAGGTAGGAGATACAGAGACACTGGACGTAGGTTGGAGAATACCTACGGAGAGGGAGACTGTGTTCCGGTGGTGGACACAGAATAGGAGGAGTCGATGGTTGACGTAGAATAGAAAGAGCCAGTGGTGGACGCAGAGCAGATGGCAGACGAGGACAGGAAGAGATTTGCGAATATGCTCCTCAAATCAGTACAGGATCTGTCGAGGCAGATTGAGGTGATGGGTCAGAGATTCACGGCAGTAGAGGCCAGACAGCGTGAGAGCCCACGAGTTTTTCAGATTGGTGAGGGATCAGGTGCATCCCATCATTTGCCAGAGCAGCGTGATACTGCGCAACAGGTGGCCTCGCATGCCCCTACACGCTCTACCATGCCCACGTTCTTAGGAGCAGACATGGGGATCAAAACCCAGTAGGAGGCAGAGCCCGGCCATATGGGCGATTATTTTGTAGAGTACCAGGCATATGGGCAGGAGTTCAGGGATGCTCTTTCATTGAGAGACTTTGTTCAGCTCCAACGGGATAGTAGGCCCTGCGATCATCACAGAGGGAACCGACATTACCATGATGGTGACACCCACCGTGCAGCGAGTAGATTCCACTTGCCTATGTTTGATGGTTCATCAAACAGTTTGGCGAAGTCTTGGGTGGAGAAGCTGGACATTTATTTCCAGCTCAACCAAATGTCGAAGGCAGAGGCCATCAAGGTGGCAACATTGCATTTGGATGGCGATGCCTATGATTGGTGGTTTCACGGGATGGTTACACTCGGGCACTCTACAGTGACGACATATGCGGAGTTTACCAGGAGATTGATGGAGCGAGTTGATCAAAGGGATCCAGAGCAACATTTTGTTGAGCTGAGGAGGCTCAAACAGACAGAGAGCCCAGAGACCTACATTGTAGATTTCTTGAGGGTCTTCGTGATGGTGCCAGACCTCTCCATGGCACGAAGGGTCTATATGTATGTTGAGGGGTTAGTAGAGCCACTTCGGGGTCTAGCCGGATCCACTAGACCAGCTACGCTCCAGGATGCTATCAGCAGGACCCGGGACTTACAGGATGTCTTACCCAAGACCTGGACACCTTACCCCCAAAGACAACTTGTTCAGTCTAAGGGGAATGATGTGAGGATTCCACCTCCAAAGGGGAATCCAAGACGAGTACAGATTGAGGACGGTGTCAAGAGGGAGCTGAAGAAGAAGCGGTTGTGCTTCACATGCCAGGAGTCGTGGGCACCAGGACATAGATGTGTTGCTGGTAAAGCACATTTTATTGAGGTCTTCTCCGAGAGCAGTTGGGAAGAGGATGACGAGGATGATGATGCGGAGGCAGGAGGTAGCCATGCCATACAGGGACCTTTGCCACCTCCACTGCCAGCAGCAGGGGGTGCATTTTTTGCACCTACCGGAGGGGCCCTTGCAGCATTGCGAGGAGTTCCCAAGTATCTGACGCTACGCGTATGAGGGACAGTACGTGGCCAGCGGGTATCAATTTTGGTTGACAGTGGGGCAACCCACAACTTCATCAATGCACAGATGGTTGAGCGGAGAGGTATTCAGACAAAGAGCTTCGATGGGTTTTCAGTCTTGGTCCCAGGAGATCAGACCATGACGTGTGCTCGATATGTTCCAGAGCTTTCAGTGACGATGGGCACCTAGACATTGACTGACCATTTTTTCGTGGTCGATATCCCGAACACCAACATGATACTGGGTGTTCAGTGGCTTATCACTCTAGGGAAGGTCACGACGGATTGGAAGACCCTAGAGATGGAGTGGGATGATGAGAAGATAGGTAAGCATGAGAAGATACAGGGACAGCACACATATCCGCCTCAGATTGTGTCGGCTCATCGGATGGAGGCAGTCTTCCGAAAGGGAGACATAGAGTGGGCAATGGAGCTGTGGGCATCAGAGGCAGGGACTATAGGACAGACAATACATCCAGAGATACAGTCCATCCTTGATCGGTATGCCATAGTATTTGGGGAGATTCCATCGGGACAGCGATCGGATCGGGGGTTTGAGCACACCATCGAGCTTGAGTAGGGCATACAGGCAGTGATCACCACCCCCTATAGGCACCCCAACGCCTATCAGGATGAGATTGAGTGGGCTATCCAGGAGTTGCTGGCTCTTGGGCACATTCGACCGAGCACAAGTCCTTTCGCTTCTTCTGTAGTGTTGGTGAAGAAGAAGGACGGTACATTGAGGATGTGCATTGACTACAGGGCCCTGAACAAGAAGACCCTGAAGAACAGGTACCCCATACCCAGGATCGATGAGTTGATGGACGAGTTGAGGGAAGCACGATTCTTCTCAAAGATTGATTTGAGATCTGGGTACCATCAAATTCGCGTGAGGGAGTAGGACATTCCCAAGACCGCCTTCAGGTGTCACTATGGGCACTTTGAGTTCTTG
>APFE031077511.1:0-13732 GCA_000404065.3 Pinus taeda | reverse complement strand
ACAGGAGAGTGATGGGTGGGTAGGTCCCTAAGGGTATGATCAAGAGTCTACAGGGATAGCGAAGAATAGTCCTATGGATGCCCCTCTCTGCCTTAGATCCGCTGATAAACCAGTCGAAGACATGTCTCCGCTGAACATGGCATCCTCAGGAGCTCAACCGCATCCTCATCGATCCCGAGTGAGCTGCACTTAACGGTACACCTAATGTCCCTGTCCACAAGTCTCATCGGAGGCAACGCTCCAAGGGCCCGTTGTGCCGCACCATATGCCACTACATAGAACCAAGTACCACCACACTCCTCGGCATGCCACTATATGCCGCAGTCTATCCCTGTACACCATAGGATATCCCCGACTACCGTTATACCATCCTGTATCATCCCATGCCCTGTCTGCGTCAAGGCACCAGTCACTCCCCTCGTGTGCTCAATGCGATGTAAGACACTCCTACTCCACAAAGCAATCCAGCACACTACGTCACACCACCATGCATCTCCATGCCCACTTGTAGACCACTACTCAACACTAGATGCTCCCACACATCCCTGGATGTGATGGCCTAGAGTTGTGTCCCTACATGTCGGCCCACACTCGATCGGTATCACCACCTCCATTGTCGCATCACCATACCCTCCGATGAATTGATCTCAACTCCAAATCCACCCTAAGGGACCCAAGAAGTGAATCTCCCTATGTGTCAAAAGCGATGCCACCATTGCTCTGCTCCTCTGCGACCTTTGTGCCCAACACAAATGTGAAGAATCCTTAACTCCATATAAGGCACCATGTAGTGGCCTGCCATTGCCACCTACTCCAACAAACTCCTGCCAGAGTGTGTTGACGATCCCGTGATCCCATGTACAATCATCATAACAAGACAACCCAAGGAGTTTGTCCATAAACTGGTTGGCCACTAGTGTTGACTGAAACTCCCCTAGCAAATGTGCGCGCTCAACTGCTAGGTCAATTGTACCATCCAAGTCGTAGTAAATTGGCATACCTGGGAAATGGTAGGTAGTCCCACCCAGATCCCAATGCCAGTCTGGGCTTCCGGCATCCCCAGTGCCTAGAAGCTCATGCTGAGCTACATCCGGGTCCACCACCATCTCCATAGCCCACTCCACCGGGTACGAACTCAGAATCTCTTGCCATCCAACCCCAAGAGAGGGATCACATGCATGAACTCCCACACATAGAACAACCCCAACATGCGGATGTTGCACCCTATGCAACTTAGGTCGTCTCATCCCGCTATCCAGGTCAACACATGAGATCTGACTAGATAGCTCTATCTCTCTCTCTCTCCCCAATGGGAAAAGGTGACCCAACAGTGTTACTAGCCTTGTCTATGTATGCCTGAAGAGGGTTGCTCTGACTCTCCAATGTGCCCTCTAACTGTACCATTAGGGAATCCAACCATTCCCCAACGTAAGCCAACTTGGCCGTTGACTCAGCACAAACCACTCCCATGCCCTCCATCTCCTCATTCTGCAGCAAAATAGCCTCTCATACTGATGTGGCCTTTCTTTTTAATGCTAGAAGATCGGCCCGAAATTGATGATACTGCTATGTGCAACCATCATTTAATACCTCTATATCTCCTAGAGCCTCATCAAGGGTGGATACATCTCTTGGCACCTCACCCATCTGTTGTGTGTTGCTATCAACCAAAAACTCGGACACAACCCCGGTCACCACCTCAAAGGATGGCACTACTAGGGTATGCTCTACTCTCTCCACTAATATGTCAACCGACATAGACAAGGGAGTCTCCAACACAGGTGACCCCTACATCACGATGGGTGTATCTACTTGCTCCCCACAACTCTGTCTAAATGGTTGCACCCCCACGACCTATGCAACTCTAGTGTCTCTTCTGTAAGGAAGAGGATAGATCTAGTCTGACACCTTCATCCACTAGGTCAAGAATTCACGCATATTAAATCCCCCTTAAGCCATGGGTCATCTATGGTTTAACCTGTCACTGTGTATACATGCACAAATCTCCCCTGATCTAGTTGGTTGCCCCACATCTGGCCAAGATCATGGCTCTGGTACCACTGTAATTATTCCTAATGGAAATTTACAATGATAAACAAAGAAAACATAGCAAAAACACACATAAAATTACACCACATTAAACACCCAGGAAATAACAAAATTTGCGTTGAGCTGAGCCCTTTTATTGATATAATTGATCGATACAAAGGTAAGATCAGAATGCATGCACGTGGGCTTGCTCAAGGCAAGCTAACAATGCCCAGGTGATGAAATCGGCTGCTCAAACACAAGTGTGGTTGTCACCAACCAAGCTCTATGTTGTCCCTATGAAATATGCACTATTGGCTGCAAGAAATGACTGCTAGGGCCTCCTCCGGTGCTCAGAAAAATCCGGTAAATTAACCTCGGACTCTCCACCAATAACCTACTAAAACCCACGAAGGAATTGGCCAAATGTTGACCTCGGAATTTCAGCCCAATTTCCTCTAGCTCCTCCAGCTGTTCGCTGAGTTGGGACCCCTGTTTGACCCCTCAAATCTGCCGAGAAAATTTGTCCAAATTAATCTTGGCCTCTCCTCAACAATCCTAGGAAAACCCAGAAAGGGTTTGCCTTAGTTTTGACGCTCCAGCATTGACCCCAAATTGCCTTCTGCTACTGGAAAATGTCGTTTGTGATAGTTGGAGCATTTTCTGCTCCTTAAAGGCTAGGCACTCTCCTCCAATTCACCTCCAATCAAATCCCAAACAATTCCATCTCCTCAATCCCACTCACCGAGCCTCCCCACAAATAGCTCCACAACCCTTTGTGCAATCCTAGGGAAAAAGACGAAAGCCCAGCCACACCAATTCGTTTCGTTGAGAAAAGCACCTCTTCTCCTGGGAAATTTCTTCCTTTTGGTAAGTATTTGTGTGAGGAGACAACCCAGCAACAACAAACCCCTTATCTTTGGCACAATACCTCTCCAAGCCCTGCGTAGATCCTTTTTCTGTGTCCCACTAGGTGCCAGGAATTCGTGCTACTACGTGGTATCCTCCCAGCTACCAAAGAAGAGTAGAATTTACCTCCCTAGGGTGGCACTCATGGTCCACTGAAGAAAAGGGTGAGATTTCCCATTGGAAAATTCTAGTGCTAAAAAGCACCTGTGACTCAGTTGAACAACTTGAGCAACAATGTGTAAATGACAAGTTACCAAAAGGTGCTCTATGCTTCCTTCAACCCCCTATTTATAATTGTTGTCTCACCTTTCCTTATGGGTCCCTTAGCCAACTATTTCGACCCCCTTTCCCACAAAATTGACTTTTCCTCCAAGGGGTGCGTATTCCATGTGGGGTGGCCCCCACATTCCACTAAGGTTGGGATCTTCGATTTCTCCTAAGTCTTGTGTACCCAAAATGTTAGCACTTCCTCAATAAACTTGGTTAATCCCTATAAAATGAAAAATCAAAATTGGGGATATTACATAAGAACGGAGGCACCTAGGTGATTAGAACCCCACAAGAGGTATCATTAATGAGGGCATAGCCTCCCTCCTTTGGGATTGACTCTACAATTTGTGTTCGAAACTAGTTCCAAAAGAATTCAGGAGAAGGATTTACTCAGATAGGGCATCTAATTAAAATTTACCAAGAGCTTGCATCTCACATAGATTTAGCTCATGCATTTCATCTAGGATAGAATTTGCATCCCGCAATAACTGTTCATCCAGTGACTTGCAAAATTGATCCATATTGTGCAAGTAATTAATCTTAAAGGCATTGGTCTCTAAATCATAATCTTGAAGAATCTAATCAATTTGTGCCTAATAATTTCACTTGCCATTTAATCTTAACCCAAGTTGCTAGGGCATTCAGTTTGTCTCCTTGGCTTGTTGGTTCCCAACAAGTTCCTCATCATCTCAACCATAGGGACTACCCCCCTTAGCCTTCATTTAGGAGATATCTTAAACGGAGAGGGCAGGGATCAAAGTGCTAACCCCTACCCTGAGCGTTGTCGCAATTCTGCGTATTGTTTGAGCTACAACAGACTTAATAGTCCACAACAATTAATTGACTTTAATTATTGTACTTTTCCTAAGTTAGACTTAGGAAAGAAGACATAAATCGGTTATTCCACCAAGTAAACACCTAAAGAAGCAATAAATCTTCTACATGCCAAGTGTTAGAATTGGCAACTAGGGCCAAACTCCATGTGGGTCATCTTATTCATGGCTGATAATATTTTTATTAGACTCCTCTTGCCGAGAGGTGTAGGAATGATCTAAAGATCATCCGATTCCGATAAGTATTTATGAAGATATGAATTTATTTTGATTATGGAATTATTATCAAGCCTACCAACAACTCATGTAGGCTCAGAAACCCAACAGTGGCACCTATTCAATTATCATCAGATGTGTATAAATACAGGAGGACTTTTCCTCATTTGGACTCACTCAACTCATCACATCTCTCTCTCTCTCCAGCGCAGTAAAGAGGCTCTTCTCTCCTGCGCAGTTGGTGACTCTTCTCTCACACATGTGGAAGGAAGCTGCTAAACCTGAAGCTGCAACTGCAGATCCAAATTTTGACCAACGTTGACCATCAGACCTCCTCTTCTGAACTGTGTTGTAGGTCCATCTGGACCTCCTCTGAAGGCCGCAATTTTTGGTGGTGGAATCAAGCTGATCCGACAGTCGGTTTGCAAGATATCGACTGCCCTAGTTTTGATGATGAAGCCGCTAATGATGATGTTGTTGATCTAGGGTTTGCTACTGCTGATGTATATCAGATTTATTGTACTATTTCTCTCTGCTGAATTATCGAAGATAAAAGAAGATTTGATCAAAGGGTTTCCCCACATTATGGGGTTTGTCCCTGGCTAGCAGCCACATCTTGTGTCTCTTGTCTTGGCTTGTTTTCTATTGATCGTTTAATGTTCTATCTGCATTTTACTTATGCACATGTGATTTCTAATCTGTGAATAATAATAAGAAAAAGAAGTAAATTGCTCTAAGCATAGAACATACCATAAATTAACACGCTGTCAGAGCTGAGGTGAAGACAAAGCCTGAGCAAGAGCAAGAGCAATCATCAAAGATAAGATTGGCAAGGCTATCCTAAAAGAACTATGGGGTCCTCATCACTCTTTCCTGCCGAAGACAAGCTCCATGAGAAAGCTGACTATCACGGATGGAAGATGTCTATCGATCTAACCTTAGAAGATCAAGGAGTATTGGACCATGTGAGAGACAATATTGTTGAGCCTCCATCAAATGCAACCGTTGCTGCCAAGAACAAATGGAAAACCGATGAAGTCAAATCAAAGAAGATCATTCGGGACTCTATCGACAAGCGCTTGGTGGCCTACATCTCTGACCTGAACACCTCCAAGGAAATCTATGATAAACTGGTGAGTTTATTTAAAGTTAATGATGCAGATCAAGTTTTGCTTCTTAGAAATAAGCTGAAGGAAATTAAGAAGGGCAAAGATGAGAGTATGCAAGCATACTTCTTAAGAATCACCGAGATCAGGAACGATCTCCTATCTATTGGGGAGGTTATTACTTATAGGGAAATGGCACTCATGACTCTTGGAGGATTACCATCCAAATGGTACATGTTTAGGACTACTCTTCTGAACAATAATGTAATTCCTGGTTTCGAGGAATTAATGGTTAGAAGCATTCAAGAAGAAACAAGGGTTGAAGAGCAAGAAATGCCCATGCCTAAAGGTCCTCCTGCTACTTTTTCTTCTCATGTTAGGAAAAAAAATCAGGGACAAATCAAAAAGAAAGGCTAGACCTAAGGGTGGAAGAAAAGGACGATGTTACATTTGTTATAAACCATGTCACTATGCAAGGGAGTGCCCTGATAGAAAGGATTCACACCGAGATGATGATCAAAATCCATCACATGGCAATCAAAAATGGCAAATTCAATAGCAAAGGTAAAAGGAGTGTTGATAATCAAGGAAGAGGACAACCATTTAAGAAGGCTAGAAATTCCAGGATGTATTATATGTACCTGACCTCAAAAAGAACCTGGTGTCCATCTCGGCAATGGAAGACAAAGGCTACAAGGTGAACTTCAGCGATGGAAAGGTAGATATATGGAAAAACAATGTTAAAGATGCTTTCACTCTTGGGTTTCGAGTTGATTCATTATATCAGGTCGGTGGAATTCCGCTAGGTGTCATGTCTTGTAACACATCTCTTCAGTCCGAACTTTGGCATCGAAGGTTTGCCCACCTTCATTATAAAGCTCTACCCGATGTAAGACAAATGGTAACAGGGATGCTCAAATTCCGAGTAGAGAAAGAAGGTGTATGTCCGAGATGTGCCGAAGGAAAGCTCAAAAGGGGACCATTCCCCTCAAGCCAAAGCAAGACCTCCGACATATTAAAACTGGTTCACTCAGACATATCTGGTATGATGCCTGTGAACTCCTTGGGAGGATATTTATATTACCTTACTTTTACAAATGACTATTCTCGAAAGACTTGGATATACTTCTTGAAGAAGAAGGATGAAGTGTTCTCTTGGTTTCAACACTTCAAAGCCTTGGTCGAGAATCAAACCGAAAAGAAGATCAAGATCTTAAGGACTGATAACGGGACTGAATATGAATCTAACGAGTTTCATGACTTTTGTAAAGAGGTTGGCATCAAGAGGGAGACTACTACACCATATACTCCTGAACATAATGGTGTGGCGGCAAGGAAGAACCTTACGATTGTGGAAGTTGTCCGTGCCATGCTCCATGATCAAAGACTTCCGAAGTTTCTATGGGCCGAAGTTGCAAACACTACTGTATATGTACAAAACCGATGCCCTCATCAAGCATTGGGATCCAAGACTCCTGAAGAAATGTTCACTGGTGAGAAACCTGACGTATCTCATTTTAGAATCTTTGGAAGCCCTATATATTTTCATGTACCGAAAGAGAAAAGGAATAAATTGGGTGCATATGGAAAGAAAGGAATCTTTGTGGGCTATGGTGAAAATACTAAGGGTTATAGAATCTATGTTGCCAGTCAAAGGGAAGTCGTGATTAGTCATGATGTCACCTTTGACGAAGATATAGGCTCTCAGCAAGGTGGACAATCTTCCAACTTTCAGGAGCTCTCAAGAAGCCGGCACCCGGGAACCGAAAGAAAAGGATGATGAATCAATGCCTGATGTGGAAGAACCCATGGATCCTACTGATCCACCTGAGCCTTCCTCTTCTAGGAAGAGGTTCTCTTGTCTTAGGGGGGTACTCGATGATGCTGAAGGACACACTACACCCCGAGGAACCTTCCATGAAAGTAAGAAACCCAACAGGTATCAGGGATACCTGACCATCATGAGCACGACCATACAAAATGAGCCTTCATCATTCTCAGATGTCGTCAAGCATCAAGTATGGAAGGATGCTATGACCGAAGAATATGAGTCTATTATGAAGAATGATGTCCAGGAAGTAGTTCCTAGACCCCAGGACAAGATAGTTGTCACTTCTAAATGGCTTTACAAGATAAAGCATGCAACAGATGAAAGTTCGGAAAAATATAAGGCTCGTTTTGTCGCTCATGGCTTCTCCTAGAAGGAAGGTATAGACTATGACGAGATATTTGCACCTATTGCCAGATATACCACCATCCGCTCGATCATAGCCCTTGCAGCTTCACAAGGATGGAACCTACATCAGATGGATGTCAAGACCGCATTCTTGCATGGTTTGATCAAAGAAGAGGTCTACGTGGAGCAACCCGAAGAATTTGAGATTTATGATCGAGAATCTCATGTATGAAGGTTGAAGAAAACCCTCTATGCGCTGAAACAAGCACCCCGAGCATGGCTTGAGAGGATCGATAGCTACTTGATGAAGCTGGGATTCACTAGGAGTGAAGACGATCCTAACCTTTACCTTAAGGTTGAAGATGACAAACCTCTCATACTAGTGTTGTATGTGGATGACCTCTTCCTAACAGGTGCAGACCCTCTCATTCACAAATGTAAGAGGGAGTTGGCTTCTGAATTTGAACTGAAGGACCTAGGACTGATGCACTATTTCCTAGGACTTGAAGTTTGGCAAAAGCCAGGGGAAATTTTCCTATCTCAAGGAAAATATGTGGTGAAGATTCTGGAAAGATTCGAGATGGTGGACTGCAAGCCCGTAACTACACCGATGGAGCTTGACTTCAAAAAGTTAAGCGGTAGTGTTGTTGGACCTATTTTACGAAAAGCCACCGAGTATCGTCAACTCGTTGGAGCATTAATGTTCTTAGTGAACTCCCATCCAGACATATGTTTTGCAGTCAACACATTGAGTCAACATATGGTTGAACCTCACCACATACATTGGATTGGTGCCAAGAATCTGTTGAGATATCTTCGTGGCACAATCACTTATGGGTTAAGATACACTGCCGGAGATGTGAGACTACTTGGATATACTGATGCTGATTGGGCAGGCAATGTGGTGGATCGTAAGAGCACTTTCGGGTGTTGTTTCACCTTGGGATCTGCTTTGATATCCTGGATGAGCAGGAAGCAGAAGTCGGTGGCTTTGAGCATCGCCGAGGCAAAGTATATTGTTGCTAGCATGGCCTCCTATGAGGCAGTCTAGTTGCGGAAGCTCTTCAATGAGTTGTTTGGATTTACACTGGATACCACCGTGATCCCATGTGACAACCAGAGTGGGATTCGTTTGACAAAGAATCCCATATTTCATGATCGCTCCAAGCATATCGATATCAAGTACCACTATATTCGAGATATGGTGCAGCAGGGAGCTATAAGGCTTCTACTTATCGGTACAGATGAATAGGTCGTCGACATTCTGACAAAGCCCCTAGGGAAAGTCAAATTCCTGACTTTCTGAGAACAACATGGTGTTGTTCAAAGACCCTCTGATGAGGGTCCTATATGATGCATTGAACTCTGAGAGCTCCAGGGGGGTGCGTGGTATTTCTTGGATCGACATATGACCACAGGGTGATTCACTATCCCCTGGTGATGTTATGTACACCCCATGGGGATATTAGCAAGATGATTGTTCCCTATGAGGTCTGGATGATTGTTTCTCCCAGAGGATATGTAGCAGGATGATGGTCTTCCGTGAGGTCTAGATGGTGGTTCTCCATGTTGATTTTGTAGCAGGATGATTGGTTCTCCTGTGAGGTCTGGATGATGTGCTCTCCATGACGATTATGTAGCAAGATGATTGTTCTCCTGTGAGTCTGATGATGTGTTCTCCATGACGATTATTTAGCATGATGATTAGTTCTCTCGTGAGCTGGATGATGTGTTCTCCATTGGCGATTGTTGTACAGGATGATTAGTTCTCCTGTGAGACGGATTGATTAAGTTCTCCTGTCAAGGCATCCTACCCATGCAGTCTGGGACTCATGGGAAGTACCTCTCATCTGATCAATGAATAGGGAAATGAAGTTAGGGACCATAGTGGTACCGACGGATGCATCATTGTATCTACCATACTCCTTACGCTAGGATGACCTTCATTGATCTGGGATCAATGATACTAGTCTGAGACCAGTGGTAGGAGTTGTACCCATTATGATGTTGACTTCGGGTCGGTTGAGACTGGTCTAGGACCAGTGGTACATACTCTGAGACTGATTTCGGGTCAGTAAAGGACTGGTCTATGACCAGTGGTAGGAGTGGTAACTACTATGACGCTGACTTCGGGTCGGTTGAGGCTGGTCTGGGACCAGTGGTACACACTCTGAGACTGACTTCAAGTCAGTGGAGGATGATATTGATCTGGGACCAGTGGTAGGAGTTGTACTCACTATGACATTGACTTCGGGTTGGTTGAGACTGGTCTGGGACCAGTGGCACATACTCTGAGACTGACTTTGAGTTAGTATGATGCATCCTCAATCATTTCTTCTTCTTCATAATTCGGACAAAAGCAAAGCAGAGCAGAACATAGCAAAACAGTACAGATCAGTACAGGGCAGAACAAGACAAAACAGAACAGGCAGCATAGAGCAGAGCAGGGCAAGGGTCAAGTTGTACAGGGCAGTGCATTTGATAGATGAATAGTAGCGACGGATAGATAGATTGCAGATGGAGTTCTCCCTAGTTGAAGGGGAGTGTTAAAATTGGAAACTAGGGCCAAACTCCATGTGGGTCATCTTATTCATGGCTGATAATATTTTTATTAGACTCCTTTTGTCGAGAGGTGTAGGAATGATCTAAAGAACATGTGATTCCAATAAGTATTTATGAAGATATGAATTTATTTTGATTATGGAATTATTATCAAGCCTACCAACAACTCATGTAGGCTCAAAAGCCCAATAGTCGCACCTATTCAATTAGCATTAGATGTGTATAAATACAGGAGGACTTTTCCTCATTTGGACTCACTCAACTCATCACATCTCTCTCTCTCTCTCCAGCGCAGTAAAGAGGCTCTTCTCTCCTGCGCAGTTGGTGACTCTTCTCTCACACGTGGAAGGAAGTTGCTAAACCTGACGCTGCAACTGCAGATCCAAAGTTTGACCAGCGTTGACCATCAGACCTCCTCTTCTAAACTGCAATTTAGGTCCATCTGGACCTCCTCTGAAGGCCACATTTTTTGGTGGGGAATCAAGCTGATCCGACGGTCGGTTTGCGAGATATCGACTGCCCTAGTTTTGATAATGAAGCCGCTAATGCTGATGTTGCTGATCTAGGGTTTGCTACTGCTGATATAAATCAAATTTATTGTACTATTTCTCTCTGCTGAATTATTGAAGATAAAAGAAGATTTGATCAAAGGGTTTCCCCACATTGTGGGGTTTGTCCCTGGCTAGCCGCCACATCTTGTGTCTCTTGTCTTGGCTTGTTTTCTGTTGATCGTTTAATGTTTTATCTACACTTATGCACATGTGATTGCTAATCTGTGAATAATAATAAGAAAGAGAAGTAAATTGCTCTAAGCATAGAACATACCATAAATTAACAACAAGACACCACGCCTATGCAAAAGACCTTCCGAAGCTACCACAAGCTTCAACAAAAGGAAAGTGAGAAGTCACAAAAAACAATGAAGGCCTCGTCAGCAAACATTTTCAAAACTCATGGACCTGAAGGATTTCTTTGTGTGCTCTTTCCTTTTATATAGTTCTTTTCTTGTTAACAAAGCTTCAGCGATACTTCAGCAGCAATTTATCTTTCAAACATAGTATATAGGAGCAAAAAAGAGGAATTTTTATTGTTGATCTCATATATTCGGGCTAGATAGAAGAACAGGTATAGAATTGTTATCACAAGACAGCTACAGGATCAATTTTTGGGACCCAAAGTGGACCAACATATCAAATTGAAATTTTTTGTTTGTGCTTAAGTAGTGCTTTGAATTTTTGGGCAAATATTGTAATGATATAAAATAGTAGTTTCAACCAATGTTGCGAACATCACGATCAAGATTAAATCAGCGAGGGTCTGAAATCGGTAAAAATTGGGATAAAATCAGTGAAAATCGGCAAAATTAAAAAAAAAAATTAAAAATACAAAAAAAAATCACGATTTTTTTGAAAAAGTCCGGATTAATCTTTTCAGCAAAAAAACGCAATTTTCACAACACTGGTTTCAACTCTGAGGCACGTGCCATATGAGTGCCACAGCATATGCATACAATCTATTTTTATTTTGGCTATAAATAGAAATACTTGCTTTTCTTCCTTGAAAAAAATAAATATCTAATAATTAATCAATTATATTATATATGATAACAAATTACGTTTATATAAAATATTCATAAGTATGTATGTATGTATGTATTGTTATTATTACATAGAGAAAATTTTGTTTATTAATTACTATTATTTAATTGTAATTTTTATTTTTTGTTTTAATTTCATTATTTAGTTATAAATGATTTAGTATTTTGATTAATATGGATTATTTATAATAAAATATAATATAAATCTACATATTTTGTTACTAAATTTATTATGTGCACAAGAATTCAAAACTTCAATTACAATTTTTTACTCACTTCTTAACTCTACATTAACCATACTTACTCGGCAACTATCATTAATGGAACTATAAATTATCCTTCACTAAATAACACCTCTAACTTAGTGCAGCTGGCATATGCTTAGTGTGATGTAACATATGCTTTTATTATTTTAAAACTTTTCCTAGAAGACCCATTTGAGACCCAGATTTATGTTGAGAAATGTAACTAGGTTCGGTCTTCATAAAATATATTTGTCAAAAGAATTTTTATTATTGTTACAATGACTTATTAAAGCATGGTTTTCATGCTTGGGTCATCATTTTATTAGTCAAAATCCCCATTGTGAACTCCTAGGATTAATAAAGAGTCATTAGAGTCATTCTATATTTTATGAGACCCTTCTTGGGCTTTTGAACAATGTAAAAAGAATTATTTTTTAGTCAAAGATGAATTATGTAACCTCCACACCAAGTCGGCCTCAAGGAAGGCAATTCAACCTCATTGGAAGCTATATATACAAGGCAGTTCGAATTCATTTGAAGTGTCTCACTCTCTCACACATAGTTCAATATTTGAAGCTGAACGCTGGGAAAAAGTGCAAAGGTGAAGAAGGAGGCTATGGAAGGGAAGGACAAAATTGAAGTTTGGTCAAGAAGGAAGGGAAGGACAAAATTGAAGTTTTGGTATCTCTCTCTCTCTCTCTTGTGTGGGCTAATTTAGGAGATTGAAGTCTCCTTGTCAAAATAGAAGTTGTTGTTGTCGTTGATGCTGGAAGCTGCCAAGTAGAAGTTGCTAGGGCCGAAGTGTTGTTGCCACTAGGTCGAAGGTTGGATCGAAGAAGGAAAGGCTGGTTTGGTGTGGAGGAAGTCTGTGTCTAGGTTGAAGAGTCTCAAGAATAACTATTGAAGGAAGAGATTTTGACTGGGTTTTCCCCTAGATAGGGATTTTGCCCTGGCAGAGTGCCTACATCTTGTGTCTTGTGTTTTTGTGATCCTCATGCACACATAATTTGGTAATTGCTTGATGAAAGATAATATAACAAATAAGTAAAAAAAGCCAACATAATTCACAAGTAATTACCAAGAAAGAGAAATCTAACCCTAATTCTACTAGCATTGATTTTTCAAGTGAGATATCTTATTCACCTTCTATATAATGAGAGAGAAAACATACCGGGCCACCTATACCTTCAATGCCACAAAGCTCTAGCTCCTGCAATATCCCCTCCCCACCAATAGCATAAACCTGAAATTTACCCAACAAAAAACAGATCAGATAGGAATATGTGTTATCAAATATTCTTGCTTCCGCATTTGAGCACCCAAGTAATCACTAAAACAACCAAAAAAAAGAACAAAAACTATTCTCTATCAACTTTAACATAGAGCTTGAAAATTAAGCATGCACTCATACAACTTCAGAATGATGAGATATAAGAAATGTAGCACAACTTCTCCAAGGCTAGACCAAACCTAATTTTAGATCTCAGATTTCAAACAATACAAATTTATGAATGAGAAAATTAAAAAAATTATCCTTGGAGACTAAGAGCAACTACTTCATAACAATTCATGTGTTGCAATATATTTATTTATTCAGTAGTTTGGGTAAAATAGAGAAACCAATGAGGATCAAATACATCTAATAATGTGATAAGTGATCATTTTACAATAGCTCTTGTGAACATATAAATACCTATGTTGCCAGGAAACGTGGGTTCGGGGACGGGTACGGGGACGGGGACGGGGACGTCATTTTCTAAAACAGGGTGTGTGGGTTCGTCGGGGGTATA
>APFE031077503.1:11386-51995 GCA_000404065.3 Pinus taeda | reverse complement strand
CAGGTAAGCTCAGGTAAGCACTCTTCATTGTTTAAATTTAATGTTAATAAGTTAATTAGATGTTGATTTTGGGCTGTTACAGAATCAAAGAAGACTACTATACATCCTGATTTAGATCAGCATGTTCTAGACACTTTTTTGACCTCAAATTTGATAAGACACATAGATGAAGCTAATTTTCAACAGTCAGTCGCATTAGCTGCCCTAATTGCTGCTACTCTTAAGCCTTCTACCATTCCTTCAGAATCTGTAAATTCATCTTTATTTAGTACCACCTCTTCTATTATTTCCACTACACTTAATTCCACAAAATCATTCATCACCAAGCTCCCTCTTCAACCCAGAGTTTTATTTCCATCTCCAAATATTTCAAGCTCACCAGTAAACCCTTCAAATATGATCCTTTGACCTTGCTAGCTCAAGTACATGCCATGCCCAAGGTCAAAGGATCATATTCGGTCATATTGTTGATTTACCTACTTTCCAAATATTGTTCATCAATATATGGAAAAGGAAGAAAAACCCTTTACAAATATTATCTCAATAAGAAAACATTAGAAGAGCTCCTAATGAATCTGTTCAGGACTATTGTACTAGGTTTAACAGTATTTACAAAGCCCATATCACTGAAACACTGAATTTAGATGAAGGAGAAGACTTTGTTAATCTAAATGATGACCAACTAGAATTAATCTTTGGTCCTGAGGTAAATGGTAAACATGAAAAAAGTGGTGTTCCTCCATTCTACATTAGTTTGACTATTCATGATCAAATCTTGCATAATGCTATGTTAGATTCAGAAGCGTCTCACAATTTAATGCCAAAAGCAATCATGGAAACATTAGATTTAGATATAACCAAACCATACAAAGATATTTTCTCTTTTGATTCAAGTAAAGTCAAGTTCCTAGGCCTGATAAAATACTTGTGTGTCACTTTAGTTCAATACCCAGGTAAGAGTATTGTCATGGATATTGTAGCTGCTGATATCCCTCCAAAGTATGGAATGTTATTGTCTCGCTTATGGGGAGAAAAATTGCAGGGATCTCTACAGTTAGACATGTCTTATGCCCAAATTTCAGTATTTGGTCAACCCAAAAATATTTATAGAGAAACTTTAATGAAATACATGGTCAGTAGTATAGATAAACCACATAACTATCCTACTTATTCTGTACATTCTGATATGGATTCTTTCATTTTATGTAATTCAGACATTGAAAAGGACAATAACACAGTTATCAAACAAGAACATAAAGAACATGACCGTGAAAAAATATTTCATGAATTTAGGTGGCACATAGACTTTGATGGTCCAGTGAATAGATTAGGAGCAGGTGCAGGAGTTTGGATTCAAATATGGAAAATAACCATTCCGAAGGTCATGCCTTTAGATTAAACTTTGAATGCACAAACGACATGGCAGAGTATAAAGCCTTAATCTTAGGATTGAAAATTGTAAGAAAGTTTGGATCCAAGAGAGTTTCCATCATGGGAGACTCTAAGTTGATCATAAAATAAATTAGAGGAGAGTATTCTCTGAATAATCCTAGACGTAGCCAATACAGAGAAACTGTCCTAGATATCATTAAAGAACTTCTTGAAATTGATTTTGTTACTATTCCTAAGAAACAGAACATGCAAGCTCACAGTTTGGGTACTTTTTCCAGCACTTGCAAATTACCTTTTCATCCCAATCACCAATACACTACAGAGGTGAGACACATGCCTGTTATACCTGATAATCTGAGATATTGGCAGATTTTTTCACAAGATTCTCAAATCTATGATTTTATGAATGCTGAGGGAGAATTTCAAAACTCTAACATTGATACTTATTGTACAGTAGATGACACCATGGATAGTGAAATAGATATAAATGCTATAGATGTAAATAAACCCACTAAATTCACTAAAGTAGAAATAGATAACTTAGAAAAAGTAGGAATAGAAGAACTAGTTAATGATGATTATGATATTTTAAACCTTAAAAATAACTTTTTGCCTAAGGGATTAGTCCCATTAGAAGATCTGTTTGATTCAAATGATGTAGCTAGAAAACCAAAGATGGAGCCTTTAAGATCAGATGTAGAAGAATGCAACCTGGGAATAGAAGAAAAACCTAAGCTTGTTAAGTTATCCAAAGCATTACCTCCAGCTGAAAAGCTAAAATACATAGCTTTGTTTAAAGAATTTCAAGATGTCTTTGCCTAGAGTTACGAAGACCTTAAGTCTTATGACACCAACATTATTCAGCATAAGATACCCATCAAAGAAGATCAGAAACCCTTTAAACAAAAGCTTAGGAGAATTAATCCAATTCTTATGCCATTGATTGAAAAAGAAGTAAAAAGGATGTATGAGGCACAAATCATAGCACCAATTAGATATTCAAATTGGGTCTCTAATTTAGTCACTACTAGAAAGAAAACAGGAGAAATTAGACCCTGTGTTGATTTCAGAAACTTGAACAAAGTATCACTAAAAGATAGCTATCCCCTCCATAAAATGGACCACATTCTCGAGAGGGTAGTAGGATCATCCAGAATTTCATTACTTGATGGATTCTCTAGATACAACCAAATCCTAGTTCAACCAGAGGATCCAACAAAGACTACATTTACCACTCACTGGGGTACTTTCATGTATTTGAAGACGCCTTTTGGATTGATGAATGCTGGAGAAACATTCCAAAGAGCAATGGACATAGCTTTTGCAAAAAAAATCCATGACTTTCTAGTTGTTTACCAAGATGACATCACAATGTTTTCCAAATCAGATAATGAACATCTAGATCACCTAAGAAGAGATTTTATTAAATGTAGAAAATTTGGCATTTCTTTGAATCCCAAAAAGACACTCTTTGGGCTAGAAGAAGGTAAACTCTTTGGACACATAATTTCAAAAGAGGGCATTAGAATTGATCCAGCTAGAATAGACGAAACCCAAAACATCACTCACCCTAGGAACATTAAAGAATTGCAATCATTCTTAGGTAAAATAAATTTTCTTAGAAGATTCATTTCTAACTTAGCAGAACTAATAAGAGAATTGAATAACATGTTAAAGAAAGATTCAACACTTAAGTGGACAGTAGAGGCTAAGAATTCTTTTGAGGAAATCAAAGAAGCCCTAACTAAAACACTAGTTCTCATAAGCCTTGATTTCAAAAAAGATTTTATAATTTTTTCCTTTGCTTCAGAACACACTATTGTAGCAGTATTGTTGCAAAAGAATGATCAGGGTTATGAGAAGCCTATTGCATTTTTCAACAAATCTTTGAGAGATGCTACACTAAAATACAATATAATGGGAAAACGGGCACTTTCTTTAGTGAAGGCTATTAAAGATTTCAGAGTGTACATTTTATACTCACACATCATTGCATATGTCCCAAATTCAGTAGTAAAGGACACTCTAACATAGGATGGGCCTAAAGGAAAGAGAGGCAAATGGATTGCAACTATTTTGGAATATGATATTGAAATAAAGCCCAAAAAACTAATCAAAGGCCAAGGTTTAGCTAAACTCATCACTGAATCAAACTGTCAGGCCTTAGATATAAGTTTCATTGGTGCTCTAGATGATCAGGAAGAGATGGCGACTCCACAGATCAGTGAAGAATTTTTAGATTCACCTTGGTATACAAATATCATATTTGTTTTACTAAATTTACAAGCTCCCCCTGGTTTATCTAGAACTAAAGATAAATCCTTGAAAATGAAATCAATGAAATATTGTATGAAAGACAATGCTTTATTTTGGAAAGATAATGGTGGAATTTTGTTGAATTGTTTATTAAAAGATAAAGCTGACAAATTTATGCAAGAAATTCATGCAAGAGATTGTGGAGGACACCTATACTGGAAAACAACTGCTGATAAGATTTTAAGGTCAGTTTTTTATTAGCCCACCCTTTTTGCAAATGTCAAGAAATATGTAACCTCCTGTCACAAATGCCAAATCTTTGGAGGCGGGAAAAAGTTATTACCTTTGCCCCTAAAACCCATCTCCACAAAAATGCCATTTCAGCAGTGGGGTTTAGACTTCATTGGTGAAATTCACCCTTCCTCCTCAGCCCAACATAAATGGATTTTGATAGCCACTGATTAATTCACCAAATGAATAGAAGCCATCCCTTCCAGACAAGATACTAATTCTGTCATCATCTCTTTCCTTGAAAACAATATCATTTCAAATTTGGATGCCCAAAAAAGCTCATTACTGATAATGCAACTGCTTTCAAATCCAAGAAAATGGTAGACTTTTGTAACAGATATCACATTACCCTTGGCCATTCCACTACCTATTACCCTCAAGGTAATGGACTTGCAGAATCCTCAAAGAAAAGCGTTATTAATATCATCAAGAAATTGTTAGGAGACAATAAGAAGACCTGGAACAAAAAGTTGGTTAATGCCTTAAGGGAAGATAGACTAACTACAAAAAGTCCATTGGTACATCTCCTTATCAACTAGTGTATGGAATGTATGTTGTTTTTCCATCCTCTTTAGGAGTACCAATGATGAAAATGATTCAAGAACTGTAGGTAGAATCCAATGATATCAAAAGGAGGATAAATCAGACAATACATTTGCAACAAACTAGGGAAGAAGTCTATTTCAGAAACTCTCACTGTAGATTAACCTAATAATGCAATATAAATAGAGAAAATACTTTAATATACTTCTACAATCAAACTTGTGGAAGCTTAAAAGATTTGAGCAAGATCAAGCAGAACACATATAATAAAGAAGAAGAATCAATACATAAGAAACGCAGAAGAATACTTTGGGGAAAGCCTCAGCTAAAAACCCTGCTATCTATATTATCACACAAGGTGGAAATACATAGGAATTATACAAAGCTTTAGCTCTCACAGCTAGCCATCTCTCAGTACAATCCTCTTGGATGCTCACAGGTTAACAAGGCTTCTCACAAACCTTCTCCTCTGCCCTCCAAGCCTCCTATTTCCTTGCACAGTTTCTCCTGGGTGATCCTACTGTTACCAAGTGTAACATTGATCACTCACACTGATCTAACACCTTGTAAAATTGCACAATCCTCAACGAACCTTGTTCCTTCTACATGGATGATTTTCATTTATAGGAAAATTCCTCCAACTAATAGTACTCTGTCCCTGTGTTTAATCTCAACCGGGTCTTTGTTTGAACTGACATGCATGAGTTATTTATGAGAGAACATTTAGTTATCTGGAGTACACTAGTTACATGCATGCATGCATTAACTGACTAAACTCACAATTAGTTCCTCAAGCTATTTGGAAATAATCTAACTGGACTTAACTCAATTAACTGAGCTAACTAATTACAAATCAAATACAACTCAAACTTATCTCCTTAATTAAGTGATAATCTCCTCAATCAAAGGAATAATTGTTGCATGACTTCACAAAGACTTCTAGCTTGAAATTCTCCAACTAATTAATCCATAATGAATTAATTAATTATTTTTGAAGTAGCTAGTGAGACTAAATTCGAATTTTAATTCATAATTCTAATTCAAGGACAAATTAAAATTGGAATATTCTGAATGTTATTTTTTAGCATTTATTCTTGCTATTTTCAACACTCCCTCTCAACAAGAAAGGAATTCAACTTGATCCCAATCCTGAACCTTTGGAATGTTTTGCATGCAACACTTCTCACTAGTGTTGTTTCTCTAGCAACTCCAGAAACAAAAAAATATCCAACCTGAATCAGTATGATGCATCTGTCATCAAAGTCTCTTATTGTTATTGCTTCTGTCAACTGAAAACTCTATGCTTCTGCTGACTCAACCTTTCTGCACTGCTGTCAATCCTTATTTACACTCTTCAGTATCGGACTGCTCTAACCTCTGTCACTTTGATCTCTGACTGCATCAATCCCACTAATTCCTCCTGCTACTATGTACTGTGGGCTCTTGTAGCAAGGTACGATCCATGACATAAAACCTCCCAATGGACCCTGCCCAATTTCAGCCTTCCTGGGACTATCACTTCACATCGCCCCACCTCACACCTGGAGGTATGGCTGCATGTGATCCCTCTACTAACTTGGCTTGAAATTTCCCCCTACTGGAGGTCTCTACATGAGAGGATGCCTCCACTTTGTCTCCTCTTAGCATCTTTAATTGTGGCTCCTCGACAATTTTCTAAGACTTCTTCTGTGGCTACATGTTGAGAGGTAATGTACTCTCCCTCAACCACCAAGTCTCGAACATTTTCCTTGCTACTAAAGGCTTTGCATGCAACTTGAACCTCAAGAGCATACAAGTTCTTGGCTAGCACACCAATCTGTTTCATTTATCTCGCCGTCATGAATTTTTTTGGAAAAAAGAGCAACGATAACTCCCTCATCCAAACACCGATTCAGCTTATTTTTTTTTTGAATTTGGGTATTTTTCGCAAGGAATCCAGATCTGCTATTTGTTTCTGAAAATTTTTTATTAGCTCTGCAAACTCATGCCCTTTTTTTTTTTTTTTACTTCGAATTCTCTTCTTCTTATACTGTTCACTGCTTCGATAAACTTGGCTCCAATACCATGTAGAAATTCTAAAAATTTTCTACAAATCTACCTCTTAGATTTATGTACAAAATCTGACTATAGATTAAGCTAATAATGCAATATAATTAAAGCAGAATACTTTAATCTACTTCTACAATCAAACTTCCAGAAGCTTAACAGATTTGAGCAAGACTAAGCAGAACATATATAACAGAGAAGAAGAATCAATACACATGAAACACATAAGAATACTCTAGGGAAAGCCTCAGCTAAAAACCCTGCTATCTGTATTATCATACAAGGCGGAAATACATAGGAATTATACAAAGCTTTAGCTCACACAGCTAGCCAACTCTCAGTACAATCCTCCTTGATGCTCACAAGCTAATAAGGCTTCTCACAAACCTTCTCCGCTGCCCTCTAAACCTCGTATTTCCTTGCACAGTTTCTCCTAGGTGATCCTACTGTTACCAAGTGCAACATTGATAACTCACACTGATCTCACACCCTATAAAATTGCACAATCCTCAATGAACCTTGTTCCTTATGCATGGATGAGTTTCCTTTATAGGAAAATTCCTCCAATTGATAGTACTATGTCCCTGTCTTTAATCTCAACTGGGTCTTTGTCTGAACTAACATGGATGAGTTATTTATGAGAGAAACTTCAATTATCTAGAGTACACTAGTTACATGCATGCATGCATTAACTGACTGAACTCACAATTAGTTCCTCAAATTGTTTGGAACTAATCTAACTGGACTTAATTCAATTAACTGAGCTAAATAATTACAACTCAACCTTATCTCCTTAATTAAGGGATAATCTCCTCAATCAAAGGAATAACTGTTTGATGACTTCACAAAGACTTCTAGCTAGAATTTCTCCAACTAATTAATCCATAATGAATTAATTAATTATTTTCGAAGCAGCTGGTGAGACTAAATTCAAATTTTAATTCACAATTCTAGTTCAAGGACAAACTAAAATTGGAATATTCTGAATGCTATTTTTAGCATTTCTTGTTGCTATTTTCAACATCTATGTCAAATCCCAAGTGATCCAAGATAAAATCAAAAATATTTTTGACAAGAAAACCAAAGCTGATGATGTTTACATAGGTGATAAAGTACTCAAATGGGAGTCCAAAAGAGAAGAAAAGGGTAAACATGGTAAATTTGATTTCCTATGGCAAGGCTCTTATATCATTTATGGTTACAGAGGTAACAATGCATTTTTCTTGAGGCAGTTAAATGGAACATATCTACTAGGTGGACCAGTGAATGGTAGAATGCTGAAGCATTATTTGTCCCCAGATTAACATTAGTTCAGTTGTTTACTTTGCTCATTGTACCTAACATTGCAAAGTTTAGATTGGATTAGATCATTACCTTTTGAGGTTGAAGCCCGAAGAGAAGGCCTTAAGCTTTGAAAGGTGTACCATCATATGTATGAATTAAGCAGATCACTGAGAAGCAGTTACAAGGCAACCACAGTCAAAGTTTCAAAGGCTACTGATCTTAAAGTTCTTGACATTTAACCAAGAAATGCCATTCCTATGTGAAGCCACTATTAGGGTCCTATAATAATAGGATTCATAATTTTGAATTGGCTATGATTAGTCTTGTAATATTGTACATACTTTTTATTTCTGCAAAATGTTTTCCTATATTAAAAATAAAAAATGTAAAGAGGGTAAGTCCTAAAAGAAAAATCAAAGGACTAAAAGAAAAGGATCAAAAAGAAAATAAAATATGAACCCCACCAAAAAGAGATTAAAATAGATTCTGAAAGTGATGCAAATTCAAATTCCACTACTTTTTTCATTGCCTTGGAAAAATAAGATTCTGTGCAGCTTGTCAAAAATGCCACAATCCTTGATGGTCAAATAGTTTAATCTTGATTCATCCATGCTTTAAATTTCATGTTGATAGATAGAGAATGAAGATCCAATCAAACTATTTAACCTTGGTGGATCAATAGTTAGGTAGAGAATAATAAGGAGCTCATCAGTTTAATCTAAGCCCTTGGAAGTTATAAGGTTAGAATTAGATAGTTTGCTTATCAAAGAAAAATAAATCAAGGGTCAGCAAGCTCAAATGCACCCAATAAATGAAGAGAAAATGCTAAGGTAAATAAAGGGTAGGTACAAGAGGTTTTGGAGTGCACAAGGTTGCAAGGTCAAATGCACCTTCATTATGCTTAATCATATGTTTCATGAGCATGAGGAACTGTCAAAGGAAAGAGGACATTAACAAAAGTTGTGTAATACTTTGGGTATTTACCCTAAACAAGTTCTATATGATCTCAGGCCTAGATACTAAAGTTAATTCACTAATTTCCCCTCATTTCACTTAAACCCTTACATATCTAAGTTTCCCTCCATTACCCCTTCATTACGTTTCATTGACTAATTTCCCCTTCTTGATTCCAGAGGACCCTTCCCTTTCACTTCCTCTCATTTTAACTCATTCCCATTGTAAAAACCATTTCTCTTCATTTTAACCTTGTTTCCCCTTGATTTTACACTTTTCCCTAGACATTACCCTTTAAAAATCATTTTCCCCTTATTAATTTCCATTTTCCCTTAAAAACCCACTAGACCTCCTTATCCTAAGTTATTTCCTAACCTATAGTCCCGCTTTATGTATATTAACCCCCCACTATGGAAATCCCCAACCCTCATTAAACCTTTGAAAATATGTAACCTGCCGCATTATTTATCCTCGAGCCCCGCCAACCACACCTCGATTTTGCCCTCACAACTCTGCCGCGCGATAGTCATCCGATTAAACACTCCCAATTCCGATGGCCCATATCCATATCGCGCGACCCCATCGTCTGACTGTTAAAATCCCAAAAGCACACGAGATTTGCAGTTTTTCTTGAGCGCTCTTTTGCTACATGGCAGCCCCACGTTATATCACATGCTCTCAGAAAATAACGCCTTTCACTCAAACCACCTCCCCTTGTAGGATGAAACTTCCCACCATTCATACTTTAATCTTGCGCCCAAATGTTAACCATTGTTGGATAAAAGCCAAAAAGCCACCCTTTTACCCTTTTCATCATTATTTCATTGCAAACAACCTCTACAAACCAATTCTGAACCCCAAAGCTCTACTCAACCATTTTAACCTCACTTGCAACCAGAAGACGTGACAGACTTCAAGTTTCAAGTGGCACAAAGGCAATTGAAGCCTCAGTAACCTCTGCTTCTACCACAGAACCCTGACTGCACACGAAAACTCTGTTTTTCCAGGTATTCTTGAATAAAACCAGAACGACCTTCTACTTAAGCTTTGCACAGTAATTATAAAAAGTTAATTAATTAAATTAATTAAAAACCTTACCAAACTGAAGAAACCTAATGTGCATCCGAACAAACCCTTTTCTCCAGACTATATTCACCCTTCCCATTGTTACAAAAGTCCCGAGCTTACTTCTTAAGCCAAATAAACAATAATTCAATAGAACAAACCAAATTATGGATTCCCAAAGCATTCTAAATGAGAACCCCTACAAACCCCTCACTTGGATGTTGACCACCTCCCATTGGCTAATAGAGATTTCCAAATTAAAGACACATTTTCCCCTAGCCATCTATTGAAACTCCACTGCTGGAGTAAAGACAAATTCCTGAACCAAAATGATGACATTCATCTATGGGAATCCAATTTTCCCAAATACTTGTTCGCTTAGCTATACCAGTTCCTTGAAATCATCCATCTATGCTAAAACTGTTATGCCCCAAGCCAAAGAGCCATAGTCTCTCCTAACCAGCAAATTTTGTTTACAATCACTATAGAGTCAATAAACCAAATGTTGCAGATCCAGCCAAACCCAAATGAAACCCCATTTTCCATTAATACGTACTTGAACTCTATTTGAAGTTGGACCTTCCCAAGGGGACTCAAATCTTTCAGACTTTCATCCTAGAAGAGTCTCATACCCCTACAAATAGTCCCCCATACTCTGCTACCATTTTCTCTAAGAGGGCTAGACAAATTGTGACCATGCTCTCTTGTATGCTAGGATACACCACAGACGAGCATGTAGATGAGCCTTTTCATGCTTTCGTCTCTATTTTTTGCCCAAGCAAGCCTCCAGTTGCAATTTTCAATTTTGCCTAGTTCTTGGCAGACAAAATCCATGATCAATTGATCAGATTTCCAAATGAAAGAGTATTCAAACACTCTTCAGTATTATTCCACATGTTCTTATATTTCCAATCAGATAAGTTTCCAGTCAATATCCAGAAGCTAGACAATAAGGGCCATCCCAGATCAGTCATCTTTTGGACACCCTTAATCCAAAAGTATTCCACTATTTTTAGTTACAAAGAGTTCATTGATTTCTTTTTGCATCCAGATGTAAATATGCTAACCGGTAGCAATCAACCAAGGATCAGTGATGAGATAAAAAGAGTTTTGCAGTTGTCTAAGAATAGTAGAATAGGAGACTAGTACCTATACCAGGACCACATTGAAATTAGAATATATGGATGCTATCTCTCTCTCTATAAGCTTCCCAAATATCTTCCCATGTGGATTTTGCATTAGAATATATTAGGTAGATTATAAACTCAGATGATGTGATTTTCCTATCAGCTAGGAAGAAAACACAGTTCAAGATAAAAAACCAGCTTGGTCCTTTTATCCATAATAATAGGGAGGTTGGAGAAGAAGCAGAGAAGTGCTTATAGGAAATGAAGTTCAGTAGTAGTTTTAAATGACAACATGACCCTTTAGGAGTCATAAACAAGCTAGGGCTCAAATTCAAATTAAGACCTTTTATGCATGAATCCAGGGTAGACATTGAAAAATATGCCAACTAGTCAGAATGGTTTGAAAATACCTTGGTAGATATGGAGAAACAAATGGATACTAGTTCCATTCTACATACTCCATCCATGTAGGACAAAATTACAAAGAGGACCAGGGAAGAAGGTTCTTGTTCAAGCATAGATACAACACATGATAGATTTGAAATTATGTACAGGAAGAAGCCCAAGCTAAATCATGTCAATGAGCAAGAAGGGCAAGCATAGATAGTTGGGAAAGTTGAGACACTTCAAATCATTGATAGAGAAACAATGGTTAGAGAAAATACAACTCCATTAGTTGTAGAGGAAACTCATCAACCTTCCACCTCTAATACCCAAAGCATTCATAAACAGCTTAGCATAGAGGTTTATTCATTAAGCAAACCAGTATATAAGGAAAAGGACATAAAGAAGAAGTACAAAGAGATCAAATTAAGGAATGAGGCATTAAAGGCTGAAACATATGCCCAGTATTTCAAACAGACTCCTAGCAATTAGAATAGGTTGATGTCAAATTTTGACATTAAAAATGGTAAAATGAAAATGACCTTTTTGTAGCCTACAGTCTAGCAGCCTAAATCACCAGCAGACTATAGGAAAACAAAATTTGAAGTTTTGGCCAGGGATGTTCACCCTATTGATCAATTTGAATTTCATAAGTAGGCAGGACAAATGATCTACTCAACGATGACCAACAAGGCCATGGGTGTTCACAAACTTCAAAATTCTCTAGACAACATCAAACACAGTTTAAATTAGAGAAAGCATCATCAAAAGCAAAGGATAATAGAATCAAGTCACTAGAAGACTTGGTTATTGAGATTGGATATAATCCAAATGATATCAAGGCTGCAGAAAATCTCATAAAGAAGAAAAATGAAGACATTGTTGCATTGAAGAAACAACTAAAGTTGCCTCCTTCTGAACATCCATAGACCAAGGAGGTTCTAGAGAGCCAAAGACAGAAAGATGAAATGATGGACCTCATTCTCTAGCTAAATGCTCAATTAAAAGAAATGGAGAATGAATTGGACAATTTAATATAGCTTAAACAAACTAGCATTGAGACAACCACTGCCACTTTTGTTCCTACAGTTACTACAACAATTCCTTCAACTTTGGTAGCTTCATTGGTCCCAACAACTCCACTAGCTACAACACTTCCAGCTACAACAACAACTAAATCAACAGCAAGTTCAACAACAACAACAGCTCATCCTAGTGATGAAGCAGCTAAACTAGTCAAAGTCATGGAGGATATGTCCATCTAGACCACTAAAATAAATAGACTCAAGGAACAAATAAAAAGTCTAGAGGATGAGAAGAAATTGGTTCATATTATGCATAAGAATGTAGTTTAGAAGACAAACAAGTTGAATGAAAAGATCGGGAAGTTGGAAAAATAATTAACACTGAAAGAGCCACTAGCCCAAGCAAAACAACTTTTATGGGCCAATATCATTGACTCAATCAATGATAATTGGCCACCTATACAAGTGATATTTGAACAACATGATTTAGTCAAAGAGGCTGGTGAAGCAATTCAAAGGGTTAAGGTTGAACTTGGAAACATGCCAGAAGAAGCCTCTAGAGTAATTGAGTTCCTTAACTCAAAGAATAAATATGAATTGAAGGAGCTTGGAATAGCTGACAGAACTGGCACTATACTAGAGGTGAAGAAGGCAATCACCAAGAGGAACCTAATGATGTAGCTTGAGGACAAATTCCAAACAATGGAGCTAGCTATAGGCAGGTTCATGGTCAAATTTGATGCTTTGAGGCAGAAAGGTCTACCTAATACACTAGTAATTAATGATAGGTTAATGTCACATGAAGACTACAACAAGAGAATCAGAGAAGTAACAAAAAAGCAAGCCAATAGTTCCTCCATGAAAGGGATGCCTACAGGAAAGGTTCTTTACCAGACTTTTGAGAACCTCTTTTACCTCCAGCATCAGGTAAAACATATTTTCGTAAACAAGCCCGCCTTTGGAAAATATATAGAAGTAGATGAAGTCTACAACAAAATTGTAAATATTAAATTACCAGATATAGAGACATGGGAAAATTTAAATGATTTATTGTAAAAAATGCAAGGTAAACAATGAATACATAGCAGTGAAAGTAAAACATTAGATCAATTAAGTGAAAGTGTATCATATGAAAGAGTATCAGTCAAAAGGAAAAGTAAACGAACAGCCAGCGCAGAGCAACAACAAAGGAGAGAAAGCAGCAAAAGGTCAAAGTATAAAACAACAAAATCAGTAAAAGAAGGGACAACTAGCCTTTTAGTTTCCTAGGTGTCTCTATCTTCTTGCATGAAGATATTTATTTTCCTTGAATAATTCTTAAAACAGTTTAGGATATTTTGTAACTATTTTTGTATAAATACTTCATAATTCGAAGGATAGAGTGTGGATTGCTCAAACTTTCTATAGTTACATTGATCTAAAAAGCTAAGGGTTTATTGTAAACATTTTCAAGTCAGCATATTGGACCGAGTAATAAAAGCATTACATTACAGGATTCATGTGTTGGGCCACTTCAGTGAAGTATCTTTCATTTGTTGAATTGTTATCTTCTTAAGTTTTTCACATATATACATGTTTTCAAATTTAAATGAAATAACTGAAATTTTACTTCAGAATTTGTTTAAGTACACTATGTCTTGAATAGTTATTCATTTTTATGTTTTCTTATGATATCTAGAGTAGGGAATCCTTCATTGCTCCCTAGTTTGGATTGACCTCTTTCAAGTCCTTCATTATCCGGTTTGAGGAATCCTTGACTGCTCCTTGACCCCAAATGAAAAACCACTTCACCATCCAACCTAAAAGATCTGAAATTACTTAGCTACCTTACCCTGTGAACACTATCTTTATAACTTGATTCAATCCTATTTTCTTGACAATTTGGACTCCATGGCCCAATGGTAAAAAGACATTTATCTATCCATTTGAATCAGTGATTCCACCACCAAATAAAAACCCAATCAAGCTTACCTAACTAGCCTAAAATCAATTAACTCAACAAAGTTAAATCATTAATAGAGATCCCTCTCTGAGCATTAGGAAGGCTAGATCGTGATCTCAAAAGTAGGTTTGTGGTTAGCTCTATTATTTCTTTCATGAAAACCCTAGGGAAATTTTAGAGTGATAACAAGTCTCATTATAATCAATCCCCTCCCCTTGAGTAAAACCTCTGGACACAAACCTGGCCTTATGCTTCTCCACACTACCATCCACTGCTTGCTTTACCTTGTAAAGCCATCGAGAACTCACCAGTGACTTGTCCACTAGTCTTGGGACCACATCTCAAACACTATTCCTGACAATGGAGTCATACTCCTCAACCACGACATTAACCCACACTGGTTTCTGCACTACTTCCTCAAAAAAGGATGGCTCAGTCTCTACACATCTTCTCATCAAATCCATGTAGTCATTGTACTCTTTAGTGACTTCCTCTGCCTGTGCTGTGATGTGGGTGCTCACATATTCTCTCTAGAATCACATAATAACCTATCAACCTCTCTATTGTGCTTTCTCCCATCTCTAAAATACTCTACAAGAGTGGGTGTCTCCACTCCCTAATCCTCTGTATGTGGCTTCTCCACATCATCCTGAGGTTCCTCCTTAGGAGCTAAAATATCCTCAACCACATGTAGCTAAATCTCCCCCTTAAGGGAACATCTCATGGCCTTCTCTTCTTCAAATTTTTCATCCCTGAAAACCACTGTCATAATGTTGTCTGGTAGGTACACGCGATAGTTGTGAGGTGTATTAGTGTACCCCACAAGTATCCCCAACTCTAATGTTGGCTCAAGCTTCTTCAATGCAGATTTGGTTACAGGGAAGTAGACTGATAAACCAAAAATCTTGAAGTGTCCCACATCTGGTTTCATCCCTGAAAAATCCTCTTCCGATGTTCTCATCCCAAGAATTCGATGTGGGCCTTTTTTATGCAAATAAATACCTGTGTTGCATGCTTCAACCCACAAGTGTAGTGGTAGGCCTTGATCATGCAACATCGTCTATGCTGCTCATACAATGCTTATGTTTTTCCTTTCAGCCATCCCATTCTACCATGGGTTATTAGGTGATATCAACTCTCGTCAAATGCCTTCTTATGCACATACATTTTTGAACTCATTCGACAGATAATATCCACTGTTATCACTCCTAAGACCTTTAACCTTCCTTCCATAATATTTCTCGACCAATGCTTTAGATTCACAAAACTTTGCAAAAGTCTGATCTTTCTTCAGCATGAGGAAGATCCAACACTTACGAGAAAAATCATCAACAAATATAACATAATACATGTGCTTGGCCATGGATGATGTCAAGAATGGTCCACACACATATGAGTGAACTCAATCTAGGATCGCATGTGCTCGACTTTCTTTGTCATGAAAGGAATATTTAATGTATTTTCCCAATGTACACCCTTTTCATGTTTCAACTTGCTCTAGTGTACCCTTGGGAAGACTAGTAGAAATTCGTTGCATGATTTTCAAATGATCTTTAATGTCTCCTCATTATATTGATCTTCACGACAAGGAAATTTTTGTTGAGAACCCTTCCTAACCTAAGGTGTATATCTTGCAACTATACAAGGGTGATTAAGTAGGTAGGAAAGTGTGGTGGCTGAACATTATAAGGAAGATGAGTCACCTTGTTGTTCAGATTAGGTAATAGTTGGGCAAGCATTTGCGTTGAACTTTGGTGTTGAGTATGTGGCAATTATAGTTATGGAGTTTTTGGAGGTGGCAGAAATTGTCCCATTTCCACGGGTTGTTTTTGTGTGTAAAGTATTCCTATTGGTACAATGGTGGATGTGTTTGTATAAGATAAGGTTGGTGAGGTTGCATATGGCACTGATAGGAAGACATGCCTCCAAAGATAGGACATTTCCATCCTTGTTGCAAAGAAGAGTTTAGAAGTGGATGTGGTGGGAATGCTTTCCAAGACACATTAGAATTAGAAAAATAATATGGTTGTTGTTAATGATAATAAGAAGAAAATTATTGCATGGGTTTAGAGCTTATACCTAAGGTTCTTGAATCCCAAGGCATATTTGGTCATAATGCACATAGTTTATCTGTTACTTGATCTTCTCCATGGTACATTTCCTTTATCCTAGGTAAAGAAGGACAATATTCTATTGATTATTTACCTATACATATAGCACAAACATTAATATTATCTAAAGGGAATTATTTAAGTAGATGTTTTTTTCTACATTTAGGACTTAAAATATAAAAAAGAAATTTCTCATCTTCTTGCTTCTTTTTAAGTTGTAAGGTATCCATCTACATACTAAGAGTGCCAAAAAGATTATTTTTGTACTTTTCTAATAAATTTATTAACTATTCTCTAGTAACTCCACATGCATCTAATTTGGTAACTTTCAAGAAAGTGTCTCAAATTCCCTTACCATATCGAGTTTGAGTCCTTTAGCACCTTCTACAAAGATCACTAATTCCATCAAAGGTTAGCTATGACACATTTCATGCTCTCATTAGGTTAAGAAGGTTAATTGGTTCATTAGCAACCCCTCTGAGAAAGATGGTTCTAATTGTATTTGGGTCAATATTTCTTTTGTTTTTATATCTTTGAATATTATATGGGAATCATTCAAGATAATCCTCTATAATTTCATAATATTTTTGTTCCATTTTGAAAACATCTTCCCTTAAATATCTAGATACACAATAATCCTAATATTTTCTAATAAAATTTCTATGCATTTCATCATGTGTTTGCATGGTATTCTCTCCTAATCCCATGACCCAACACAAGGTTGAGTCCTTGAGAGTGGTAGGGAATGACTTATGTTTTTGTGCATTTCTAGAATAATCATAACTATGACATAGTATATCAGGTTAAAAGAGAAACACATTAGGTTCCTCGGTGACCATACCATGAAAATGAGGAAAAAATTGAAGAGGAATATTTTTCATGTGAACATGTGCAATAGGATGTATAATATGAATTCCAAATGTTACTTCTTCCTCATATCTTGTGTGCATGTTGTCTTCTCTAGGAATGTGAACTTCACCTCCTTCCATATTTGTTCCTCCAATAAAGTTGAACACTGTGTTAGTTGGAGGAGTCTTCGGATCTCTAATTGGATTTGAGCTTATTTCAAGTTTTGATAGTTGGAGTTGACTTCCTATAATGGCTGCCTCTACTATGTGTCTTCTCTGTGGGTTCACAAGTTCTATGGCTATTCTTGTTTTGACCTTTCATATATTTGGACTGTGAGGCTCCCACTTTGGACCTACTAAGGGAGTCTTAACTATTTATATCTTAAATCTAAATTTTCTTTCCCCAAGTATTTTTTTCGACCCAAACTACTTTACCCAAAGCATGGATTTGAAAATGTAGTTCTTCCTACTTGTCTTCCATTAGATGTACCTAAAAGAAAGTTAGAATTTGAAGGCACATGCTTATCAAAAGTAACTATCTTTTCTCTTCTTGTAAATATACCCCTAGTGTCTCTAATTTTATTATAGTCCTCAGATTTATTTTAGAACCATGAAATAAAATGTTATATTAAGTTCACAAAACTTGATTGCAAAAATTAAAACTAAAGCATCAATGCACTGATTTATTTAGTATCTCCCTAGGAATGGTGCCAAAAATGTTGATCAATTTAATTACTTAAATATTTGACCTTAAATTATCAACTAGAATGTTTTTAAACTTCAAGATACTACAATATATGTGCAGAGGTTAGATTACTAATGGGTTTCTATCCTATCACTATGAAAGGAAATGACATGGAAAATCAAAGAAAATTGGAAGCAAACTCACAGGGAACTTATCCTCTAGATAGTAGACTTAAGGAAGATTGTGAGAGGGATTTCATGAGACAATATTATTTCATAGCACAGTTGTTGCATTCATATTTTATTTAAACAACCTTAAACCAAGTCTTAGATTTTGTTCATTGTGAGGATAAAATCACAACCAAAGGAAGGGAAAGAAAATAATTTGAAGTCTAATAATGCCACAAGGGTTGCCTATGATGTACTTGATTGACAAGACCTTGTCTTTCATGCTAAATGGAACAAATAATCATTATACAACCAAGTGGGAATTAAAGCTTCACATGGCCCTTGGTAAGCTCTCTTCACACTCTACAATTCAAAAGTAAAGCTACAAAAATCAATAAATTCTATGGTAACACAACAAACTAAACAAGGAAATGAAACCTATCTACTTTTGCATGGATAAGAAAGGCTTGGCCAAGGTTCAATTTCATGGGATCATACACAAAGTGGTTATATAAATCTATACTATTTTAGATGAGGTAATGGTTCTATTTTTGTATACCTACAACACACAAAACATCAACATACACACATACAAGAAACTATTAATACAAATATCATTACATACCCGCGAAAAAATAAGTGTCAACACAACAATACATATGTAAGATATCAAATGAAATAAATAATATACAACAACATATAGGAATACATAGTACCAACATGAGAAGCAATAAACAACAAAATATATAGACCATGATTCAAACCAAAATATGGTATTCAAGACATAATATTACCACACATTCCAAAAATAATATACAATTAATCTGCAAGATGGATGTGGTTGGATTGGTGGGCCCTCCCAACAAGCTACATCACTTGCATTAATGATATAGTTCACAAAAACATTGGATATGAAACAACACCAACAAACCTCATTTATATTAACTTGATCCTAATGAATTACATGTCAACCAATGTAGGAAAACCCATTAGTAGTTTGATCTAAGGTAAACGAAACTACAATTCTTATTGATCTATTATCCTAGCCTCTACCTTGCCTCTTATGTGATGCAAAAATAGTTGAAATTTATACAGTTACATGAGAAAGAGGAGCAAGCATGTGGATCCATGGAATCCCTGACTTTCCCATCAAATACAATATCACTCTCAATGGGAGCCAAGAAAGGAAAACATGAGTGGATCTCCCAACAAATTTTAGATAGTGATCTAACCCGTGTAGCTACAAACCAAGTTTGTCTACATGATTTGGAAAATCTAACTCTGTAGTCCCAGTGGTTGTGTTTCATTCCAAATTTTGGGGTTTGGTTAATGCGAGGTTAGTTACAAGAACTTGGAGGTTAGTTACAAGAACCCATGGAGGTTAGAAGATTGCTCAAAACCATCATTAGTAGCATAAAATCTCTAATTAAGTACCCTAATCATGCTAAAAAATGGAATAAACATATAATGTCAACAAATTACCTTGTAGGTCTCTTTTAGTGAATTTTTGTGGAAAAGGCATGAGAGGATGACATTACTTAGTCAAAATGGGTGTTATATGAGGTCAAAAGGAGGAATACTGATAGTAAAATCATGTTAATTTCGAGTCCTGACACACTACCATTAGTTACTATCAAATCACCTTCTAGCCTATGTATCTCTATGTTACTTTATGACAAGGATAAGTCATGGCCCCCCAACTTCAATATAAAAAACAAAACATTATGATCTTGTTCCATATGGTGGAAACTGAAAGACATATCTAAGTGTTGCAACCATTCAATTTTACTCAATCACCTTGGTATGACTTGATATCCATTTTTCTTCCATTAAAACAAAACTGTGAAGGGGTAATGGCACTAGAACTTCACTACTCTTTCTTGGGATCTTTACTTAACTCCCTTTATAAGCCTTTTTTTTCTCCCAATATCCCCTCTAATGCAATCTTTGAATTAGATCCTACAACCTCCTCAAATAGTATGAGCTTTCATTTTAGGGGTTCAATGATGAGGGCCATATTGTAAGAGATATCATGGACTTGCTCTTCTAGCCTCACAAATCTCTATTCTAATGGATCTCGAGGGTTTTTATGAACAAAATCATCTACCATGTCTAGGGTTCTATGTGATTTTTTCTTAAACCAATTCTTAGATCCTATACTTTCCTAATAATTATCCAATGAAACCTAACTCTACTACCAATATGGTTTGTGAATTGTCATGGATATTCTAATTGAATAGTTTGTCACAACATATATGATAATATTATAAAAATATTAGATTATTTAAGTTTATTTCTTTAGTACTTGGATTTCTTATTTTTTTCTCCATGTAAAAAACACCCCACCCCTCATCCTAGAAGTAAGGGTAATATATTATTTAGGGATCAAGGCCATACAACAACAAGGCTCAAATCCAATATAATAATATACTCGATATGAGAACAACATGTCACTTATAGGAAGTGAACCTAAATAGAGAGGATAACAATCATTCCTCTTAATCACCCGAGATAAACCCAACTGACCTCATATTTGTTATCTATAGCTCATAAATTAGATTTAAGAAATATTTGAATTGTGAAAATGAATGAACAAGCACACATTACATTCCATCCACATAAATTAACATAAGATTATCTCAGGAAACCCAACGCTAAAGTAACCAAGCTATAAAGTGAGGCTTATGCTTTGTTATCTTTGCTTCATTTATAAAAATGCACATACAAAGGAATGGGCACTTGCTATTGAGTGACCGCTTAACATTGTGGCCTAAATTGATGTTATAGAATCCTCCTTCGAGTCCTATGATATGCTTAGAAAATACCATTCTCATATGTTTTTCTCAACTAGGTAATAATATAAAATGGTAAAGAATGGAACCCCTTCTCCTCCTAGCATCTTGGTATTTAACATAGTCTGATAGCCATCTAAGGGTAGGGTTTTGACTTCCTTAATGCTCAATTATGATAAGGTTTTGGACCTTCAATAATTTTCTATAAATTCCACATGTGGCTAACCCCACATGTGTGAGTAGTTGGGGGTGGGGAGGGGATGACATGGCATACAATTGTACCATGGTGGTCAACCAAGTAGTCCAGAAACATACTTGATGGTTGTATCCACTGTGAATAGCTCACACAATTCCCAAGGAAGTAGGTTTCTCACTACCACTAACATCCCTCATGATCATAATTATACATCATAATGGAATATTATAAAACTACCTCATAATATCCAAATTGTTATCACAAATTAGATTTTTTACCCCTAATGATTAGAACCACACATGAAAGTGGTTTACCCCTCGATAAGTATCCTACTACCACTATTAGCCCTTAGTAATCACAACACATTCTATAGTAACTTCATGCTCCACATAGATCTTACTACCAACTTCGTCATTCAACACAATTACCAATCAAAATGGAACTGTACTGAGTTCTCACTTTTCTCACTTTTTTAGAGGTTGCATAAAATTATTCAATTTTGAAAAGTGTTGATTCAAAACACACCTTTCTTTTAGCATTTTTGTTGACACTTTAAATTTTTTTATGTATCAAGTATGAGCATTTTTTAAAAAAAGTTAGTCATTTTCACATTAATTTCGACAAGTGTTGATGCAAAATAAACCCCTCTTTTGGGGGGCTTATTTTTGACACTTTAAATTTTCTAATGTATTAAGTATGGATAATTATTTTTTAAATGTAGATTATTCAACAATTTTCATAGTAGTCTTCTTCTTCTTCTCTGAGATGTTTGGTTTTTAAGTGTTTTTCAAGTTTGTGTTTTCTTGTTTTTCTTTTCATTTTTTTTAATGAAATCTTCGTTTTTTTTGCATAGTTAAAAAAATGGTCAATATTTTAAAGTTAGGATTTTCTATATATTTATGTATCATTAACTAATATTTCAATATACAACAAATTATAGTCACTCAAAAATCAATAATTTGAAACATTTGAAAAAAAATACACATTTTGAATATAGATATAATAAAAAATGCATTTCGAGACTTCTTTGCTAAAATGACATGTCAAATAAATGATTTTTATAGGAAAATATTAACAAAAAAAAGTTTTTTAACATAGCATTTTTTATGAATTTTATGTCATAAAATAATAATTTTCACAGTTGTTTTTCAAAAAACAGTGATTTACATAAAAAAAAATAGAGTGAAAACCATATAATAAAAATCTTATACATATAAATCAATAATTGAATACTTATTCTTATTATAAAATCTCAAAGTCAAAACATTACAAGTATAACTAATGAATATGGTTATTACTGTGGGTCTCCGATAACTAACTCAGAAGATATAAACACAGATGTCTAAAATCGATTACAAGTATAACTAATGAACAATTCTCAAAATTGAGCTTGATTTGCAAGCATAACTTAAATTTAATAAAAAATATCATATAATCCAACCTCATCATCTTCTAGAGCTTCATTATTGTCTTCTTCCATAGTATTTTGTGCTTCAGCTTGGTCATTTTCGTCTTCTAAAGGATCTTTGATGTTTTCAAATCTCCCAAAGTATCCCCTTTTAATCATTCCATCTAACAATGGCTAAGCTTCCTTTGTCTTTTATGCCACACATGACTCATTAAAATCCCCTTTTCTCAGATCAACTTCTTGCATTTCATCTAGAAGAAATTGAATAGCATTAATTCTTTGTTGTATAAAATTGCATTATATTGAGTCTTTTACAATCTATATACAATTTCTTCCTTTTTGTAGGCAACATGCTAGTGTTGTAACTAATCATCAAATTTGAAAAGAAACAATTATGTAAATTAGTATAAACACATAAAAATAAAAATAAAAAATATTGAAACTAAATTTTATATAATAAAACTTACTTGAACCTGAGAACAAATCCAAAATCCAATCTCCATCATTTGAACATAAATCTATAAGATAATTAATCAACACTTGTGGTTTTCAATAAATGTTAGTTATCTTTCCTTTTGCATATTTATCCTCATATGCTAGTTTTCTTACAACAACATCATGAACTAGTACTTTGCTATGACTCTTTCCATGTACTAGATTTAGAAGAATAAGCTTACAACTATCATCGTTTGTCCAAGTTGCAATATAAATGAACTCACAATCACTTATAATTGGTTTATCTCCATAACCAATAAGATTTGACTTTTTCCTATAACATGAAATAATAAAAATTCAATTAACTTGTACATATAATAAATTCTCTTAACATTAATCAAACATACAATTTCAATTTCTTACCATGTAAGCCGCATCCTTGAGTTTGATTGTCCCTTGAAGCTTAACAATATCAATCCAAATTATGGGTCTGAATGAAATGTCACAAATATCCAAAGTGGTGATGTTGTGACTTCTTGAAACCTTGTAACCACTTTATTAAAAGCTTGATAACTATAAGGCTCGCTATCATATACAATGTTTGGGAAATTGAAACCATGAGGAATATTTGCAATAACTATGGATTATTCCCTTTTAGTATGAGATTTTCAATGTCTCCACAATCACCTAGTATTATTTGATATTGGACAGTGTCGAGCCCATTCCAAATGTAATGATTAAGACTAGGATCAATTTCAACATTCCGAAGATGTTGCTTTCTTTACCTTTCCAACTTAATTTTTTCAATAAAGCTTTTGAAAATATTAGGTACTCCATCAACATCATTCTTTGACATCTTTAATGAAGAAAACAAATATGTGTATAAGTAATTAAAACAGAAGTTTAAATATGAATATAATTAATGTATAAATCAACATACCTTTCTGAGCGCAGGATAAAAAAATTTAGTGTTGTTGTAGAACTTGAATTTGGGTAGTTGTGTACAACATCATCCCAACTCTCTTCATTCAACATTTTAATCATATGTTATTGTATTTTCATATAAACCTTATGATTGAATAAACAAAGTAAAAAATATTGATATAGTGACATGTATAACAAATACTACCAACAATAATGTTATATTTAAAAGAGAATTATAATCCAAACATAAGTAAATATAATTCATCAAACTTACTTTTGAAATTCCTGACACATTTGGTCCAATGATAATTCACTTGACTTCACATGAGACAATATTGGGTGATAAGTTTGTTGTCCTTCACTTCTTGTATTGCTTTCCAAGGTGTGATAGTCATATTATCTAGAAGATTCTTGATTTCAGAACCTGCGTTACTGTTGGTACATATTAAGGGTTCAGACTTTTTAACCTTCTAATTTTTTATGCCAATATTCTCCCACAAGTTAAAAATACCATCAATCAAATCGCATATCTCCCTAGTGCTAAATTCCAACTGGAAAATGTTATCCATACTTCTGAACATCTCTTACTCTGCCACCTTTTGCCTTCTTTTTTCCTCAATTAATTCTTTCGAAAGCTTGGACTAACATTTGCCTTATCCCCACCATAATTTTCTTCAAATTCACTATGAATAAATTTGATCCTTTAGATGAAATTCATAAATATCCTCTACTCATTATATGTATTATGATTCCATACCAATAACTTTGCTTATATATCTATTAAACCAACATAAATGATACATTTCATTGTTTCAAAAAGTGTGTTATTGGGACATTCCTGCATCAATTGTCTTCTAACCTTTGTGGAATGGTTTCCCCCAGTTACATAATATTTATAGTCAAAACATCTTGACCTAGCAAATTCATCTTTGTTGGGAACCACATAATAAACCACATGTGCATATGGATGGTACCTAAACAATGCTTTAAAGTCATGAACATGTAGGTGGTGTGGCTTTCTAATTTGATATTTAGATTGTCCTTCATTCGGCCTATAAAACTATCTGACATTAAGCTGAAATTTATGGCTGACATCAACCAATTTTCTCTTCATCAACTGATCTCAAATGACGTTTTGTTTTGTGTTAATAATGACATCCTCTATATTAGCACCCGGTGTTATGATTTCTCTCCTGTCTTTAGAGATTTCACTATGATCTTCATTGATACCCATGATTTTTTCAGAATGACCAACTTTTTATTTTTTCCTCCTATTAGTTAACAAATTTTCTTCTAAATAAGCAATCTCCTCATCATCAACTTGAAAAGAGACATACGTCGACATTCTTCTTTTTTGCCTTTTGTAGCTTTTTTTCTTTTCAACAGGAGTTATACTCTCATTGTCACTAATAGAAACATATTCTTCAACTCCAACTTCCACATCTTTAAAAGTAACACGTCTAGCTTTACTAGATTGATGCATTACCCATTCTTTCCCAATTCCTTGTATCTATTCTTGTAGTTTCAAGATCTATTGCTTTTTGCTTCTTTCCTCCTCCTTCTTTTGTTGTCTCTGTGTGGAAACTGTTGATCACTTGCATAATATTTGTCTTTACGTAATGAATTCCCTTCAACATAATTGAAAGACTCTTAACAAAATCTTATCAAACAAAACATAATATGTTAATGACAAATAAGTTATAGAAAAAATATAATGACACTTACAATAATGCATAACCCATAAATATAAATAAGCAAACTTACAATGTTATTTGGAATGTTGATTGTGATTGCATCACACATCTCTGTGGAATATTCTGACGTCTCATATTTGATCTTTAAGAAACAATATCTAACCTTCTCACTTGTCTTGGGTAGTTTTGTAAGAACATAAACAATATCTGTGTTCGACACCAAACACGTCTTGTACTTTGCTAAACACCTCATAATTTTCACCATATTTAATCTTACCACAATATAGATATATTTTTACACTAGCTTCAACACTTTTTCTATCTTTAACATACCATGAAAATTTCATTTTATTAATTTATTGTGTCATCTTCCATTCTGAAATAATCTTTGATCAATTTGAGGGGCTAGTGATTTGATTTTTACCATGTGCCTCAATTCGGTTTCATTAAACAGTAATCATAGAGGGTTCAACTATTACCATGTGCCTCAATTCGGTTTCATTAAACAGTAATCATAAAGGGTTCAACTATAAGTTTAGACGTTGTAATTATTGCCCTTGATCCATAAACATTCACAAATACCTTCTTTGATGTCATTTTCCTAAATAATATATATATTTCATTATCATAAATTTTTTTACTATTGTTATATTAAAAAATAAAATATAAATTCTTTAGACTATAAATTTAAAAAAAAGGTTAATTATATATAGTAATTTTTTAAAGTAAAGTTAACCAGGAAACATTATATTAATAACTAATCAAATACAAATTAAACAATTAAAAAAAAAATACAAACATTGAAAAATGTTAACCTCTTTAAACTAACAAATTTTATTAAAAACAAAAATAAATTTGATATTAAAAATTTTAAAACAAATAAATAAATATAAATTAAAAAAATACCACATTAAGCTATAATATAAATAATAAAAAAAATTAAACTAACAAAATAAAAAATTTAAATTATTAAACATAAAACATAGAAGTTTTAAATAACAAAAATAAAATATGCATTAATTAGAGAAAAAAAAAATTAAAATTTAATAATCACATTTTTTTTAAACAACAAAAAAATACAAAACAAAAAACCACCCACTAATCGGCACCAAGCCTGTAGGCGGCCACTAGGAAAACATTGTGAGTGCCTCTTTGTTGCTTGGTTGCGGCCTTTTAGCCCCCTGCTATCGGAGGGTCGATTCTTGTCGGACGTCGAAAGGCCACGACCGACTGGTGGAAGAAGACCCCTCATAGCGCTCCGGCCTTAGCACTGATTGGCAGTGGGTTTTTAAAAACCCAAAATTTAAATATAATTTCAATTAATATTTTAAATTTTTTAACATTTATTATGTTTTATTTTTCAATTTTACCATTTAAAATTATAAACATTTAAGTCATTTTTAATAATATTTATTAATTGGTATTTTTTGCCTCTTTTTTAAAATTGTAATTTTTTTTATTTTTTTAAATGTAAAAACTTGTTTTTTTTATGTTTTATATTTTATTACTTAATTTTAAAATTGTTTATTTTTCTATTTTTTTTTAATAATAAATAAATAAATTGAAAACTAGTTTTTTCCATTTCAAAGCCTTAAAAAATATTGTTTTCTCCCAAAAATCCTACAAATATGTGATTTTTGGTATTTTTCCTTATAAAAATCTTTAAAATGTGATATTTTATGTGGTTTGCTCCCCTAAAATATGATATTAGAAAAATAAATTTGAAAAAAAAAAAGAAAAACAATAATTTTATTTTTTTACAGCATAAAAACAATAAAGCAACATATTTTCCCCAGATTCCTCTTTAAATAGTCAAAGTAGAAGAACTAATTCCTCTTTAAATAGTCAAACTAGAAGGAGAACTCACCTTTTAAATGCATAGTCAAAGTAGAAGGAGAACTAACCTTTTAAATGCATAAAAACAATAAAGCAACATATTTTCCCTAGATTCCTCTTTAAATAGTCAAAGTAGAAGAAATAATTCCTCTTTAAATAGTCAAACTAGAAGGAGAACTCACCTTTTAAATGCATAGTCAAAGTAGAAGGAGAACTAACCTTTTAAATGCAACTCCTGCGTAAATTGCTCCAAGCTTTTTAACGAATGCTCAAGATGATTTGATGGGACGTGAGGGATAAAAACAATGAAAGTTATTGTATAGCGAAGATTATGGGATTACTTTAACATTTCTTCAATGTGGGATTAAAATTAAAATTAAGAAAAAAAATATATAGTCAATATTAGAGGTTTAGATTAACTTTTGTTAAATGTGGGATAAAAAAAATATAAATTATAAAAATTAACTTAATAACTTAGTTAATGTTAGATAAGTTAAGTTAAATATTTATTTTATTTTTGAAGGAAAGCAATAAAGGAAAATTTGAATAGAAAGTAGGGTCAAAATTTTAGTAATGTTTTGAAATAAATTTTAGAAGGAAATTTTGGAGGGAATATTTCAAACAAAATATTTAGAGGGAAATTTTTTGGCCAAAACTTTTGGGGGGAACTTTGGATTGATTTTTAGTTTTTTTTGGGGGGGTGTAGGGGGCGGCGAGAGGGTGAGGTTGTGGAGTGAATTTTTCATTCTCTAAGTTATAAATTCTCATTGGGAGAGAATGCATTTGTATCATTCAACATTTTTGGTGAAAGGTCATGAATTTTTCTGATAGTGAAGTTTCTCTTTTTACTGCATCAGCATCTTCGTCATGTTATAATTCTATTTATATTGATGAATATAACAAGAATTGTTTCACTATGAATAGAGAGTCAAAATTTCCACTTTATCATAGTCTTAAGGATTATGAGAGCACCACTTATGAAGGGAGGATGAAGAATTTCCTCTAAACGATAATTTTAGAGGCAAATATGATGATAATGCATTTTCTCTCAGTTGGGATTTCAAAGGCGCTCATGATGATGATGAATTTCCTCCAAGAGAGTATTTCAAAAGCAAATATGAGGATGGTGAGGGATTTCCTCCAAGTAATGATTTGAAAGGCACAAATGATGATGATGAATTTCCTCCAAGCGAGGATTTCAAAAGCACAGATGAGGATGGTGAATAATTTCCTCCAAGCAATGGTTCGAAAGGCTCAAACGATGATGATGAACTTCCTCTAAGTGAGGATTTCATAATCATAGAGGATGATGGTGAAGGATTTCCTCCGAGCAAGGATTTAAATGGAAGAAATGAGGATGGTGAATAATTCCCCATGAGTGAGGATTTCAAAAGAACTGATGATGATGATGATGGATTTTCTCTGAGAAAGGATTACAAAATAATAGATGATGATGGTGAAGGATTTCCTCTGAGCGAGGATTTCAACAGAAGAAATGAGGATGGTGATGAATTTACTCTATGCAAGGATTTTAAAAGCATAAATGAGGATGGTGAAGGATTTACTCCAAACAAATATTTCAAAGGCACAAACGATGATGATGAATTTCCTCCAAGTGAGGATTTCAAAAGCACAACTTATGATGGTTAAGGATTTCCTCCAAGGGAGGATTTCAACGGAATAGATGAGGATGGTGAATAATTTCCCCCGAGTGAGGGTTTCAAAATAACTTATGATGATGATGACGAATTTCCTTTGAGCGAGGATTACAAAAGCACAAATGTTGATGGTGAAGGATTTCCTTCGAGTAAGGATTTCAATAGAAGAAATTAGGATGGTGCAGAGTTTCCTCCGAGTGATGATTTCAAAAGCACTAATGATGATTATGGATTTCCTTCGAGTGATGATTACAAAAGAACAGATGATGATGGTGAAGGATTTCCTCCAAGTGAGAATTTCAACGGAAGAAATTTAGATGGTGAATAATTCCCTCCGAATAAAGATTTCAAAAGCATTGATTACAGTGATGGATTTCCTTCGAGCAAGGATTACAAAAGCACATATTATGATGCCAAAGGATCTCTTCCAAGTGAAGATTTCAATGGAAGAGATGAGGATGGGGAACAATTTCCTCCAAGCGATGATTTCAAAAGCACATATGAATATGGGGAAGAATTTCATTCGAGTGAGGATTTAAAAAGCGCAGATGATGATAGTGAATAATTTCCTACAAATGAGGAATGTATTGAATATTTCCAAGCAATGATGGTGACAAATTTCCTATCTATGTTCAGCTTGATCATAGTGAGGATAATATTCCTCCTAATATTGATGAAAATTCTTATGGATTGTAGGACTAGACCTTTTCATATCAATCTAAGAGATTCTAGTTATACAAAGTATATGACATAATATCTCACAAAATTTTTTATCAACAATCTTATTTCAAGTGAATGTTGTCAAAAGGATTTCTTGAAACATATGTATATCAAGTTTGCATTGGAGAAAAGGAAGAGATATTTGTCATTAAATAAAAGAATGCAAAATACTTAGTGAGGTGCATGCAATATACATTGGTAATTTATAATTATCATACTGGGAATTTATTTCTCTGTAGAAAGGCTTTCAAAATGTTTCATTCAATTGGTATTTTTTGTATATCAAGAATCTAAACTAGATTGGAAAAAGATCCAACATTTTATTCAAACGTACACCATAGATGGGAGATTGGGCCATGAGAAAACACTGCAATGTCATGTATGCAAGACTTCTTTTCAAATCATGGAGAGTGTATGCCAGATAATTACACAATACATATTCCAAATATTTTTTTCAAGACGTTAAGTCAATAACTTATACAAAGAATAAGAAGAAGGTGTTGAAGGTCATGGTAATTTTATTACATATTTTATGAGGATATGGGGGAAATAATTCAAAAATGTATGTATTCCTAAGAAGTCAAGGATGCGGGTTTGCAGTACGTGTGCTTCTCTTAAATAAATAAGGGACAAATGTCAAGGGGAAGAAAGAGGTATGCATTCATAACATTATTTTTAAAAATTGGATAGTCATCAACTACGAAAATGTGTTTATTAATAGGTTTCTTTTATGTTATGTGTAGATTCCATTGTCAAAGCACTTCAAGAGCATCACAATCAGCAAACAAGTGAAAGGAAAAATTTGTATAACCATCAAAAGAAGTTTTACGATAATCCAAATAAATGTTTGGGTTTTTTAATTGATGGTATGGACCAAAATGAATACTTCTACCACATTTTTTCCACACACCAAAATATTTACAGTTAGAAAATTTTATTTAGTTTCATTCGGTCGGTTGTATGGTCTTTAAAGGGAAAATGTGGCCAATGGTTTACTTCACAGCTCCAAATATTCATAATGATGCAAAAATGACCATAACCATAATTCATGATGTGTTTTTTCATTGGTCTGGTAATACTCATGAAGTTTTGTATTTGCAATTAGACAACACTAGTCATGAAAATAAAAATTAAATTGTTTTTGGATATCTAAGCATGCTTGTTGAGTTGGTAAATTTTCAATAGGTAAAGGTTGGTTTCCTTCTTCTTCGGCATACACATGATAGTATTCATTATATTTTTAGTCGTTTTTTAGTAACATTGAGGAGCAAGGTGTAGAAATATGGTAATAGAATTACAACTACTCAAGAAATTTAATCTAAAATCAAGAGGCACAAATTTACTCTATTGATCTACGAAATTTAATTCACAATTTAGAACAACATTCAAAAACATGCAATAAAAAAAACCACGCATGCACAATGTTTTTCTAGTGGAACCCAACTAGGAAAAACCCCTCAAGCCTATTTGCATTAATAAGATCAATATAGAATGTATTACAATTGCTTGCCCATTCTAAGCACAATCTGCAGGTGAATAACCTATCTCTCTGCTCAATGAGAGGCTATGACCCAAAATTAGTCAATATCTACCTCTAGTTGAGCCCCTATTTCATTGCACAAATATTGATTAATTATCCCTTATTTTTTAGGAATTTTCCTCCAATTGATTGTGAAATTCCAAAGGATTGATATTATGACTGCATGTAATACATGTACACTCAAACTAGTTTACAACTTCTTGTTACATTGCCTTGGAATCTCCACCATAACCAAGGAACTCGAATTTCTTGCATGAACTAGATATTTTTAGTTGATTGATTAGTTAATTGAATGATCATTGAGTTGCAATGCTATCCCACTATACAACTGACTTTCCACTAGGTATATAAACAATTGGAACTATTTTAACCAAATACAATTGGAAATAAATGAACTAGATTACTAAATTTAGCGATCACACATGCTTAACTAAACTCCAATATCTCTAACTTGAATTTACTAAGCTAACTGAGTGACAAGAGCCATGTCACCTCATTTAACTACCTCCAAGTTTCTAGGTGATGTGGAAATTCGAATTTTATTAATTCAACCAAGGCAAAGTCAAATTGAGACTTTATTGCTACACTTCTCAACTCTCCCTCTTAGAAATAAAGGGATTTTCAACCACCCCTATCTTGCACCTATGGAATTCGAACTTCCCTCTTAACAAATCCTTTTTCAAGATGTCAACATCATGTTCCTCTATTAGAATGTATTGTAGCAACATTATTTACCTTTGCACACAATCCTGTAAATGATGATATTGGATATCTATATGCTTGGATCGATTGTGAAATACTAGTTTCTCAGAGAACTTAATGCGACTTTGATTTTCACAATAGATCACAGTAGGATCCATCTCCTGACCAAATATTCCCATTAGTATATTTCTCATCTAGATAGCCGCACATGCTACTTGGATTGCAACCATGTATGTTGTTCTTGTCGAGTTGAGTGCCACAGACCTTTGCTTCGTGCTGTAGCAGGAAACAGTTACAAAACCAACATTGAAAATTCTACCCAATGTACTTCTTTGTTCAGATGGAATCCTTGCCCAATCTGCATCAATGAAGCCACACAACTTCACTCCCTCTATCTGTCTGTACCATAATCCATATTGGGTAGTGCCTCTAAGGTATTGTAAAACATGCTTCATTATTTGCCAATACAATATCGTCAACCTAACCATGGCTTGTCTTAGATGGTTGATTGCATAGGACATATAGGGTCGTGTTTTCACAAGATAAATCAGTGAACCCACTAGCTACTGGTAAATGGTAGCATCAACCTCTTAACCTGAAGTGGCATCCTCCTTCCTCCAATTGGTTTCTAGAGGTGTCTCCATGGGCTTACAACTCTCCAAGTGAAATCTCTGCAATATCCTTAAGACAAACAATTCGCCATCACTTTACCATACTTCTAGCCCAAGGAAGTAGTGCATGAAACCCATGTATTTAATCTTTAATTCCCTTACAAGGTCCTCTTTGCAAGAGCTTATCAGCTACTCATTACTTGTTAATATTAAATCATCAACATATAAAAAAATGATAAGAAATTTACCTTCTACCAAAATATGATAGAGGTTCGCATTCACTTCATTTTTGGTGAATCCCAAACTAGATAATTGTCAATCAAAGTGTATTAAGCTTGGGGTGCCTATTTGAGACCATACAAAGCTTGCTTGAGTCTACAAACATGAGACTCTTGATCAAATGTCTCAAAACCTTCTGTTGCTTGATGTACACTTCCTCCTCAACAACCACATTTAGAAATGCTATTTTTACATCTATCTGGCCGATCTTCCACCCCATCTACGCAGCCAGTGCAATATTTGATCTAATGGATGAATACCTTGTTATGGGATAAAATATTTTCTCATAATCAATTCCCTCAACTTGAGAGAATACTTTGGTCACAAATATGGCCTTTTACTTCTCTATTCTTTCATTTGTTCCATGCTAACCTTGAAGATCCATCGTGAACCCACAAATGATTTATCTGTCGGTCCTTGGACCACTTCCCAAACAATATTATTCATGATGGAGTTGTATTCTTCCACCATTGCATCAACCCAATGTAGGTTTTAACCTTGTACAGAAATTACCTACATACGAGTTCTAAAAACAAAAATAAACAATGGCGAGAGAATAAAAGATAAAACAGATATACACAGAGATTTCCCCTAGATCCCAAAGCAGGACTACCAGATTGATTTTTCATTATGTTCCTTTCAATGTTACAATACATATATATACATGCCAAAGCATCCATAAACCCCAATCCATTAACACTGGATTAGAACATAACCATATTTCCCTTGACCGGATCTACAAAATACCATTGACAAAAAACCATCATGCCCAAAACCATGTGCGAAATCCATGCACAAAACCATAGGTAGGTCCACCCACCTAATATAGGGTCCAATTTTTTTTTCTTGAGGTGCTACCCCAAACCCCGTGCAGGGGGAATACCACCCGCTACATAACCCAACACCCAAAATGATTGCTCAAATGCTCCCTCAAAAGAGGATGGCTCAGTCATTAAATCCATGTAGCTAGTGTACCTCCTTTCCCTGCGCAAATTTTGGAGGAGCTCCCACATTCTCCCTCACATCCTGTACCAATCTATCAACTTCCTTGGCTTTTTATCTTCCTTCTTTAGATGGTTATGCTTGAGTGGATGTATCCACTTTTCCTCCTCTCAAAACCTCCATTTTTTCCTACTCCATAACTTCACAAGGCTCCTCCTTTGGAGCTAAAATCTCCTCTTCTAGTGGGATCAGAAGCTCCCTCTCAAGAGAGCACTGAATTACTTTATCCTCATAAAACTTTACATACCTTCACACAAATATCATTTTAAGGGAAGGTAAGTACACTAGGTAATTGTGTGGAGTTTTGGTGTAACCCACAAAAACTCCCATTTCTACCATTGGCTTAAGTTTCTTCCTCGAATCTTTGGAGACATGATAATAAACAAAGGCTCTAAAAATTCTGAAGTGAGACACATCTACCTTTCTCCCAGAGAAATTGGCCTCCTGTGGTGTAATCATACCAAGGATCCAATGAGGACTCCAGTTTTGCAAGTAGACTACTGTGTTAGATACCTCTGACTACAAATGCAGTGGTAGAACTTGGTCATGTATCATATCTCTCAGAGCTCCAACGATGCTCTGTTTCTTTCTCTTAGCTACCCCATTTTGCTTCAGTTTGTGTGGTGTTGTCATCTCTCTTTGAATTCCTTCTTTCTCACAAAAACCCTTAAGTCATTCGAAACACACTCACCTCCATTATCACTCTTGAGAGCCCTCACCTTATTTCGGCCTCTTTCTCAACTAGTGCCTTGAATTCCACAATCTTTGAGAATGTTTCATCCTTCTTCCACATGAAGAAGATCCAAAAATTTCTTGAGAAATCATCAATAAAAATAACATATTATTTTATGTCTGGAAGTGGAGGATATTGAGAAAGGTCCACAAACACCATATTGGACACTTTCCAAGACTGCAAGTACTTTTCTGTCTCGATCATGGAATGTGGAATTTACATACTTCCCAAGGTACAATCTTTGCAGACATTCTACTGCTCAAGTGCTGCTTTAGGGAGGCCAATGGTTATTTGATGCATAATTTTCAGGGCGCCATGATGCAAATGGCCCAATATTCTATGACAGAGTTCACCACATGTATATACCATGCATCCAAAAATCAACAAGGAGATCATACATGCAACCTATTATCTGCAAAGAAATCCAGTTGTAGTTGTTGATCCAATTGTCTCCTTGTGCTTCCTTGCTTTCTTTTGCCTTATTTCTTAAAATCCAAGGGAATGCTAGAATTCTCCAAGCATGCTCCAAGAATGTTCTAAGTGTGCAAGAGTGTATGAGAGAGAGAATGAAAAGCATGCTCCACCAAAAAGCTGCCAAAAGCTAAAACCGATCAAAAGATTACAATTTTTCTCTGAAGCCCTTTTATCATTGATGCCTATTTTTTCTTCATTTTCCTTCATTTTTCCAGTAAATTTCCTTGCATGCAAATTTGTGTCTCTTCACCTTCCTTTTCCCCTATTCTCTTTTATTTTCATAATTAAATGCCAATCATTTCCTCTTTTCCATTGTCAATGTCTTCACCAATTTCCATAGCCATTAATTAATCCACAAGTGATTCCTACTAATATTTTTCCCAAACATTAAAATTGGAATACATTTCCCACGACCTTGGTCTTATTTTATTTACATGGAAAATCAACTAGGGGCCATTACAAATTAGGTGTTGCAACAAATGCCAAAATAGGATATTGTTGGAAAATTGGCATTGTTAGGATGGCAAGTGGAATCAAGTGTGTTGGCATTGATGTCAACTGGGATAGCATGGATTTCAACTAGGTTAGGATGGAAGATGCATAATGTGATTACAAATGATGTGGTGTGATGCCTGTTTAGTTGGAGTTAGAGCCTTGGCTAGAGCCAAAGGGGAGATATAGCTTTGAAGGAATTTTTGTCTCAAGAGATCAGTTAAGATGCTTCTCGAAATGGTTCAATTGGATAATTCTCTAAAATAACTTTGCAATGGTATGATGAATTCTAAAAAACACCTCCTAGATCGAATCATATGGTCAGTCAAAGTTAGCAAGCCAAAAGTCAAATTTGGTGACCTAGTCATGGGCCCTACAACATTGTCAGCATATAGGTGGTGCAATGGTGGACCAATCAGAAGCTAAGGAGGTATAGTATGCAGGTCCTACCATAGACACATAACCCTAATAGATATTTCCCTGACAGTTTCCAAAGGTGGCGCAAGAGTTAAGTTATGGGGACAGAACTATTGTGATGAGATAACACATGGGAATAAATAAGCTCGTGGAATGGATTGTTAGAAATTAATTAATGGAGAAATGAAATACACAAAATATTGTAGAAACAAAAATACATAAACGAATAAAATAAGAAAGACACATATATATGTGGTTCACCAAATTCAGGCTACATCCATGGAGAAACAACTAGTCCTTCCTTTTATATTATCTAACAAAATGAAGAGATACAACCTACAACAAATCCATTTTAATTTCGTCTTCACTCTCACACAACATTCTTGCTATCTCGCTCTGAATAATCATACACAGTCGCAATGTGATTCCTTCATATAAACAAAGGGTTTCCTTTTAAGTCAAAAAACCCTAAATTATCATAACTTCTACCGTCAAATCATCTGCCTAATGAATAACCCAGATTGACTACAAAATTACAATATTTTATAAGGCAAATTTTCATCTATTTTTATCTTTGGGGGAGTTTCCCCCCAACCTTTCCAGGGGGGGCTCATAAAAGTCATCTCTAACCCCCCGTAAACCCCCCTAACGGTGATTAAATGGAAACATTTATGCCCCGTTAGGAACAAGGATCCAACACGACTAAAGCAAAAGCCTCTAAACAATCACGAAGATAATTAGGCTCCACACCCAACATGGACCAATGGAAAAATATCAAGAGGGATGGTGTAGGTCCACTATAGACACATCACCCAAACGGTTTGACCCCAACAATTTCCAATGGAGTGGCAAGTGTTTTGTTCCGAGGATATAAAAATATTCTCATTTGTTGTAGTGAAAAATTTCTCATTCCAGTTGAAGGCATTTTACAATATGGACCAATTAACATATGATACATGGCATGATTTGATTGGACGACTGATATGATATGGAGCCATGGTGGTTGATCACATTAACATGACATGGACCTATTAGATGATGACATATGGCATGCATTTTTTGTGTTTTTGAGCAGCCAAGTGGGCTGAAAACATGTGACATGTGGCACTTGTTAGCGAGTGACATGTCGCAGGCAAGTAAAGGTGGTAGACAATGTGACAAACACATTAGAAGTGACACACACAACCCCAATGATCACAGGCACATAACAATGGAACATGGTGGTAGATAGGTCATCCCGATAGTTTTTCTATTGGTTCATGTGTGTAGCGTGCTCCCATAGGGGCACGTCACCCCGAAAAAATAACCCCAACAAGATCCGAAGGAGAAATAAGTTATATTTTTAGGGTGTTAGTGTGAAATTCAAAAATCCTTTCACTTAAATTAGAGGTGACTTATAACACTAACAACAAAATATGGATGTGTATATGCTTCAAATGCGCAACAAAATGTTAGATAAAACCCTAAAGAAAAATAAATCATGCAAATAAAAACATAACACAACTGAAAAATAGAAGTGTAACAACCTAATGGAGGACTTGAATAAATAATTGTATTACTGTATACACCTGGTGAGGAGTAATAATAGAATTGGGCCTATAGATCCCCCTCTATGGGATGGGTCCTTTCTTGACCTTGTGCTTCAATAATGTACTTCTCTCTCTCAATATGCATCGGGCAGAAAAGACAAAAAAAGATGCATGAACTCAAGTTGGAGCTCAAATGCTATGAGATGATAATGGGGACGATGAAAATGGTCATGGTGAAGAATGGAGAGAAAACTCTCTATTTATAACAAAATATTGGAATAGATTGAGAAATAGAAAATAATAAAATATTATTGACTAAATCAAAATCTAACCATTATGGATATTTTATTATATTTTTTGAGAGGGAAAAGATAGTCAAAATGGTCAAATATCTTTACTTAGAAAGTGGTTGAAGTAATTAACAAATAAAAATGATTTATTAATAACTTTGTGAGAATTAAGAAAAATATGGATTTGAAATAATAATTAAATAATGATTTAGCAATTATCTCAAAAGAGAAATCAAGAATGAATAAGGACTAATAAACAAATAATTATTTATTTAATTATTCTCATGGGGTTTTTTGGATTTTAATGAGAAATAATTTAGAAAAATGGTTTACTAAATTATTTCCTATGGTGAAAGTGGGTATTACCATGGTAAAATTAATCATGATATATTTTGATTCACCTAGTAAGAAATGGCTAGGTGAACATTTTTTGGGTGATAACACAGGGTGATGAGGTGTCAGGAGGATGTGGAAAGCTCAGTGGAAATAAGTGGTAGCTGATTAGTGCAAGTTAACACAATAGTTCCCAAAGAACACATCACCCCAACGATCCTATCTTAAGATTTTTGAAAGGAGTTCCACTGGAAATGTTCGTGGAGACGAGGTCAGGGTCGGAAATTTCATGGAAAATGATAGTTTTCTCAAGCGACCAAAGGCACGCCCAAGAGTCTTATTTTTGGTGTTTTTGTGTGTCAAATGACCAAGGGACTAAGGGATTATTACAATAAAAAAAAATTATGGGTTTGTAATAAAAAGTGTTGAGGGCTTAACACTTGTGGGATTGAATGGGACGACAATTGTTTAACACAAAATTCACTATACTTGCAAATTGTTCCAAGAGTGGAAACACACCATAGCCATAGTTAAAACACCCCGAATGAGTCAAAACCAAATTTGGTAGTTATGTCATATCTGAAAATTAGTTAGAGTTGGAGAAATCTGTTAAAACATTTTGCTGCAATTAATGGTGATTATCCAAGAATAAAGAAATGAGACTACAAGGACCATGATTTGCAATAAGCAAGACAAGGAAGAGAATGTCCCAGCTTAATTAGAATTATCCATCCTTGGGTGTCCCTCACACCACAAAGAATTCAATGAGGAAAAGAGTGTTAAGTGTAATGGATATTTAATCACAACACATTAAGACATGCTAGAGTCAATTTTGAGTTCTACGAGCCATCCTTGATCTCATTATCTATACAACAGGTCTTAAAGAGAAGCAATGGAGAACCATGTTGCTTGCGCAAGAAGAATTTAATGGAGGAACTCCTTCAGTGTGCAGGTGGAATGAGATTTAATTCTCAACATGAGAAAACACTTAGAAGCCCATTCTCTAATTCAATATAGCTACAATGGTTGAGTAATTAGATGTAATATCATAATGAAGAGCCTTACAAGAGTACACTCTTGAGTAGTGTGTGAATGACATTAGAATGGTATGCATGGATTAATGTGTTATAGAGGAGAATAAAACTTAGGAAAGCATGAGTGCAAAGTGGGGAATGCAACATTTTTGTGTGATTGGTTGAGCACAACAGGGTGTTGTAGAGTGCAACTGAGAAAGTCTAAGAGAGCTTGAGGAGTATAAATGGCAAGAGTTGTTGGTTATGTAGAATGAATGAAGAAGGCTGAGAGTTGATGTGTGCTGCTACAAAGTGAGCAGAATGAGAAAATGATTTAGTGTTGCATGAGTTGAGTGAACTGAAAGTTGTTGAGGAAAAAAGAGAGTTGAAATTAGGCTGAGTGAGAGACATTATAGAGAGAAGAGATTTCCTTATTGAGTGTGGGTTGGAGCCTACAAAATAGGGAGTTTGTGCTTCCATCTTAGTGGAAATTTGAAGAGAGCTTGGGGGTTGGTGCCTCTTGCAAGTTGCTGCTTACAACAAATCCATGACGTTGCAAGTTAGTGCTTGCAACAATTCCAAGAAATTAGTGCTTTAGTTGGTGCTTCTAGTAAGTTGATCAATTGTCTATAAAATAAGGGAGTTGGTGCTTACTACTAGTGGGTGTTAGCAAACAATATAGGGGAGTTGGTGTTTCCTATGAGTGGGTGTTCACAAACTCATATGATGTAAATAGAGTAGGATCTCATATTTTACATCATAATAACCAAATATTGGTGGTTTTTCCCTTTTGGGTTTCCATGTTAAATCCTCTATGTTCATATGTGTATGTTTCTCATGGTGTTGGTGTATGTGTTCATGCGTTGAGTTTATTTTCTATTTACATAACATGCTTATGGTTGCCCGCATGAATGGTTTCTAGCTGAAAAGAAATATAAATCGACATTAAAATTAGAATTAGCCTTAATACTAATTCACCCCCCCTCTTAGTATTAATGTTGTTTCTGTTAACTTTGTTAGAAAAAGCCCACAAATTGATCCATATAGGCTCTAACAATCTCCAAATTTGCTTTAAAACATGCCAATGGATCCATTAATGCCCTTGAAATATTCAACTTTTTCTCAAATATCATCAAATGATCAAAATCCACGCAAGAGGAGAGACCTTGGAAGGGTGGAAATATACTATCGGGAGGCAAAATGCTTCAAAACGATGAAAAAGCCCACAAACACAGGCTTAAACAGTGAATGAATAGCCGTTGTCAAATCTGGCCGATCAACGGCCCAGATCTAGGTGGCTAATCTCAATCGGACGAGTAGAGGGGACAGTGTAAAGATAGGCGCATGACACCGTCGATTAGCGATCACCGATGATCAGATCGGCGGTGTCGCATCAGCGCGAAACATATGC